>MU224363.1:5075958-5119095 GCA_018584345.1 Thuja plicata
CAAGTTTTACTTGCATTTTTGCAAAATCTGAATGAGATATGTAATAAGTAAGAGTGGCAGTTTGTAATCTCTTCAACTGCTAAGATGTCATATTCTTGTGATTGGAGGGGTAATAATTTGTTTGGGGTAATTAGTTTCGTGGGTATTTGTGGATATCCAAATCATATAACATCAAAGGTAAGGGAGTGTTTGCCAAAGTTTGCTGGTTTTGGTGAACAGTCAGCTCAGAAACATTTAGAAAATTTTGCTGATTTGGTAGACAGTTATAACATTTCACATAAGGATGCATTGATGAAGCTTTTTGTAATGTCCTTAGTTGATGTTGTGAGAGACTGGTTTAAAGACCAACCTCATGGCTCAATAGAATCCATGGAAGCATTAGAGGCTTGTTTTATTGAAAGATTTAGTGATTTTGAGCAGCTTAGTGATATAGAGCAATATAGTGAAGAAGAGCATAGTGAAGAACATGGCGTATCTGAATCAAATGATCCTATATCAGAAGTTGATCTTATCAAAGCAAAGACAGATATGTTGAGGAAAAGGATTCAAGAGAATGTGGTGTTACTTTTACAAGGATACATGAATAGAGAGGAAGATGAATCACCAAATGTTTTTTTCACAAGATTCACTAATAAGTTACAAGGCTACGGTATCATTTTTTGTCCTCAAGAGTATGTATGGGTTGAGTTATTTGTTCAAATTTATTTTCCCCATACATGTAATTTATCAATTGCTCAGAGGGCCAAATTTTTTCAACAAGTTATAGAATGGATAAAGCGTTTAGAAGATGTTTCTTCTAAAGACATCTCAGATGTTGAAAGCAATAATAGTGAATCTAAAAATTCTAAGATTATTGAAGATGCTGATGATAAGTCTGACACTAAATCTGAATTTACTGATATTGAGAATGATAAAGATGAATATATGTTTAGTGGTGATGAAGAGTCTACTGCTGGTGAAGATATTGCTGATTATGATATTGATATAAAGCTTTATGAACAACAAGACAATGAGAAAGATATTTGCAACCAGCAAGATAACTGTTATGATGCAGACATGAGTGTTTGTAGTGACGATCTTACACAAAGTGATATATTTTTAGAGGTTTCACTACAAGACTCCAACAATAAAGAAATTTGCAGCATCATGCAAGACGACAGTAAGGAGATAAATGAGGAAGATGATTGTTGTTCCCTTCACAGTGAACAAATTGCAAAGATTTTATTTTTTGAGTATCTCAGATATTCAGGAAATAGAACCTTTTAACTTTCATGTCCAGCACATATTGATTTTGACAAGGAAAGTGAATCAGTGCATTCTAATTTGGGCATATGTGATATTGTTTCTTCTTGCACTCCTTCTTCATTAGGCTATAATAAAATTCAGTTTGATTTATCAGATGTTGAGGTTTTCTGTGTGGTTTCAGATTAAGTAGGTGTGGAAAAACTAAATATGGAGTTGAGTACTGATTTAGAGAATAGTGTGGATTTTGAATCTTGTCTTGATTCTAAGTCTACCTTTGAACTATTTAATAATGGTCAATCAGTGGCTCAAATTTCATTGGAAAACATTCAATGTGTTGGTATTTTCCCTCCCACCCACCACTTTTCTTTGAGCTTGTTTAATGATGATAAGCTGCAAGATGCTCCTGTTTTTTATGCTGAGATTGTTGCTCCATATCCTAAGAAGATTTATCATGTTATATATTATGAGTGTCCTAAGTTTGATGATCATTTT
This sequence comes from Thuja plicata, assembly GCA_018584345.1. Taxonomy (NCBI): domain Eukaryota; kingdom Viridiplantae; phylum Streptophyta; class Pinopsida; order Cupressales; family Cupressaceae; genus Thuja; species Thuja plicata. Next base: position 5,077,696 of record MU224363.1, read on the forward strand.
CCAAATGATGAGGCCTTTGAAATTTTGCATAAAGATCAAGGTATGTTTTCTCTTGAGATGCAAATGATGGATGTGAAGGAAATTAATCTTGCTTGCCCAAATAGTATGAAAAAAGTTGAGTATCCCCCCTTTCAGTTGAATGGTGAGTCTTTAAGTTGTGGCTTACAAATGAAAGATGTTAAATGTCACAGATATCAAAATATGTTCTTATCTAACGAACGTGACATGTATATGCTACAAACTTATTATGATGAAAATTTGCCTAATATTTATAGAAGCTCATATGAAGAATATACAGATTTGTTGTCATATGATGAGTTGATACAAGATAACAGTAGATTGAATTAGACAATTAAGAGTGGCACTGTTATCATATTTTTGAAACATGGGGCAGAGAGCTTTGTGTTTGATAGAGGTAAGAATTAATCTTAGTTGTGGGGCTTTGGGCCTCTTGTAGATAATATACATATTGTACAATTGCTTTCCCTTTTCAATTGTGTGTTTGCTTTCAGTTAGAGGTTTCCCTATTTTTGAGAAGAGAGAAAATTTTTGAGTGGAAAGTGAGAGGAAAGAGAAAAAGAGATGAAGTCTAATTTTTGTAGTTTTGGGGTGGTCTGCTACTCCAGAGATCTGTCGTTCTCGATATAAACTTGCATTTAAATGTCCTCAGTTAGAGCCACTATTTGTACTCCTAAATTTGGAACAAATTTGGAGTGACTATGTTAAAATTTTCAGATAAGCAAAGTGAATACCCTTGAAATTTTGTGAGAAGGCTCAGTTAGAGTGCTTGTAAAAGGTGCCTGGATTGTTTTCATGAGGTACAGATTGAGAAGAGGCTTCAATGCCTTTCGTTTGACATATGCAGTGTGTTCCAGCTCATGAATTCCAATTCTGACATGTTTATGGACTAGTCATTTTGAGGTGGTCACCTAAATCTGCATTTTTGCTCGTGTCAATCTGTTGTAAATGGCCTAGTTTTCTTTTGAATATCTTGCACCCAGGAATGTGTCATGACCCACCACTTTGGGGATGTTGAGTATGTGTATCAGAGAACCTATGTTTTGAATCCTAAGTCATTTTGATATGTTCTGACTAGATTTCAAATCCCTCAAAGTTGGTAGTTTATTGTTATCATGCGTTGTGCAATTGATCAGATTTCTGAGTAGTCCTGTTTGACTGACTATAACTTTTGACCTAGTGACCTAACTGAAAATTTTCCTTTTGTATCCTATTATAGAGGTCAAATAATTCTTGAGTATCCATCATCAAGTTATGATAGGTCCATTTTGTCAGTTTGACAAGCCCATTCCGTTTGCAGTTTCTATCAGTGTGCCAAACTGTCAAATGCAGTTTTCTAAGTTGTCCACTTTGAGGTCTTGAAAATCTATACCCGGGTGAACACTTTGGATAATTGACTTGTCCCTCATATTGAAAATATAGGAGTGTACCTACCTGAAGATTTATAGACTCCTACCAATCCATTTATCCACTTTTCTAGAGCCTTTCCGTTTCCAATTTATTAAAATATCACTGAAAACACAGAAGTTAGAATTAAATGGCATACTTTGTGATTTCGCTATTTGCACCCAGTTCAAGGTCAGACATAATTGAATTTGGATCTGCATTGTAGACCTAGGAGTGAACTCCTTTGAAGATTCCCAAACTTTGACCAATCCGGTAGATCACTTTTCTTTGCCGATTCCAAACCCAATTTCTACATATCTGTTGTGCTTTGGTTAAGAAAGTGTTTAGGGTGCTATCTTTACAGATTGGTATTAGTTGAATGGTTTGTTTTCAGAGGAAGACAAGTGAGGGGTCATGTTCTACATGTGAAATTCAATCAGGCTCCAGAGGTTGAGTTTCTGAAAGATCTTTTTGATGACCCTATGAATTCAGTTTCAGAGGCAGTTTGTTCAGTTTGTAGTGCGGAAAAGAGTTAAGTTTTCAGATGACCATTTTGCATAAGTGATATCTTTCTATCTGAAAGATATTTTCAAGGTCTGATTAAGGGACTATCTTCATTTCATATGAATCTAGTATGTGACCTAATGGTGAAATTTCAGAGCTTGTTTCAATATTTTTGCAAGGGTGAATCTGAAAGGGATTTATATTGTTTCCGCATTTGTACCTATGTAGTTTTTTGGAAGGCTAAGTTTGCACTGTTATATCTAGTGCCTGAAGACGAATTTGGTGAAGCCCTTCTGCATGTGCATTCAATGCTAATGAATGAATCTTCTTGCCAAGTGACGAGGTCTGATTACTTGTTTCAGTGAATTTTTAAAGGCAGCCCCAAAGGCTAATTACCATTAATGTGGTCGAATGACATAAGTGTCAAAATGGTTATAAAGGCCACCGGTTTATACTTAATGTTCAAAATTTTAAAATATGGAGATATAGGCAAGAGGCAACATTGCAAGAGGGTTTTCAAATGATGCAAAGTGATGATCATTCCAATCCATTCGGATATCTTCTATTCAAACATTTTGTCGAAAGGTCTGCATGTCAGAGTTATATTTTAATGCCAGTTGCAATTTCCAATTACTACATTATGATAAGGAACACTCCCCTTGGGGTTCTAATTGGGTTATCATCTACGCAAATAAGCCTTTTTAATTTTTAAACTTCATGTCAATTTCCAATGGATGGTATAGTCACCAAGGCAAAAATTTTAATGTAATTGGCTGATGTAAAGCCAAATTCCGCAACCATTGCTAGCATTATTCACCAAAGTAAGGAGGGGCTACATAGCATTTTTGAAAGAGAATGATGGTTTTATGTTTTAATATTACAAATACTTTTAATACACGCAAAGCATGCGTAGACAATGAAGACATAAACTCTAACAGCCAACGCATAGATAATATTGGAATCTACAGCCAAAAGATGGAAGATCATGCCAGTATAGATGGAAATTGGAGGGGTTGTTTTAAATGTATGTTTAAAAGATATACAAAATGTGAAACCACAGAACAATCTGCGCAAGCCATGGGAGGAGTACAAATGACATTGCAAATAGAAAATGCTAACCAGTCTGTGGTAACTTTTTATGGAGAAGTTTTAAGTTTTTTTTGAAAGTTTTTTAAATGCATTTTGGAGCTGTAAACAAGAAATCATAGAGAAACCTCACGCAGCATTTGGGGGAAAGTAAAAATATATAAAAAAATCCAATGTGCAGTAGTTGTGAGTGGAGGGAGGTTCAGATTTTTTGAAACATTAAAACCAAATTACACAGCAAATCAATATTTCCAGCAAACTGTGATGGATTTTGGTGGAGTGTTTTGAGTTTTTTGAAAGATTTTAAATGAAATCTGTAGATTTAAATTCATGGAGAGGGGCATTTTGTCCATTAAAATAGATTCATGGTCTTCATTTTTGAAGAAATGTCACCATTAATAAGCAATTTTTTCAGCAAGTTCCCAGGAAAATAAAAAATAGTGTATTTCCTTTGTCCCACATTCACTCTGTAGTTGCGTTTTTGGTCTTTATATACCAAAATGCTTTATTTAAAGGTAAGTAAGAGAGCCTAGAGGCTCTTGGTGAGCTCTTAAGGGCTAGAGGAATGAAGGCATGGGCTGTACACAGTGTTTTGTGATGAATTTTGAAAATGGCTTTAAAATCATGAAAACCAGTATCCCACATTCATCCTGCAATGGAATTTCAAAATGTTTATATGCAAAGATGCTAACATATGAATTTGAAAGAAGGTGAGGAGGCTATCCACGCACGCCCAGTCATCCAACCACCTCGGTTTCTGTGTCCAAAAACAAAGGAAGGTAAATTTTGACGAAAATGGACGCCTGACGCATGTCGCATGGTCGCGAGAAGGTTCCAGTCACTTAGTCGGGAGGCAAATTGAAGATCACCACCAGGATTCAGAGACTTGGCGACTAACCGCTAGTGGTTAGTTGCCCAGTCGCGAGATGTTACCCACGCAAGGAGATAACCGCTGAGACTTAGCGACTAACCGCTAGCGGTTAGTCGTAAAGTAGCCAAGTGCCAGAGATGACTGCTGTGACATGGAGATAGCTGCTGGTCGCATGGTTGCCAGATGGGAATTAGCCGCTGGATGTCAGTTGCAAGGTCACCTAGGGTTGACGAATGAGGTAAAATTTTCTCGCGACTTAGAAATTAAGGGTGGTCGCATGGTCGCCGGTTAAAAATGTTAAGTGAAAATTTTCTCGTGACTGTGAGACTGTGGTTGTCGCATGGTCGCTGAAGGTTAATAGATGAGTTAAAATTATTCAACGACTTGGAGACAAGGAAGAAATGGTGAACCTAGGGTTAAAGCACAGTTAAAAAGCCAGTTTCTAACAGCCAGTCCACATGTGACACATGTCAAAATTTGGTGATTTTTGGGCCAAATATGCATAAATGTGAGGATTTCAAGGACTTTAAAATGTGCATAGGATTAATTTTAAAGGGAATTTTATAGTTTTTATTGCTAAATCTTTAAATGTTTATTCTTGGAGGTTTTTTAAGACAGTTGAAGTCAGGGGTTTTTGTAGAAAGATCAAACTTGGGGATGAGAAATAAAGGTTAAATTTGTACAGGCAGGAACAAATATATTTATTTGTTTTTAAAAGACTTGACAGATGAATTTATGGGAAGATATTTGTCAAAGGATAAATCAGGTTTTCAAAATGATTTAATTAATATGCAGATTTTAAAAGGTAAATGCATACTTGGCAAAAATGTTTTATTTCAAATTTTAAGAGTTGCATTCCGGGAGATGTTTCAACAAGGGATATTCATATTTTTTCAGAGATAGAGATAAAATCAAATTTTCTCAGGCAAAGAAAGGTCAGATTTTGAAGGGGCAAACAAAATCAGATTTGCACAAAGGGATAAAACAAAATGCTCATATATTTTATTTGCAAAATCATATTGTAAGAGCTTTCTGGGAGGTTTTGTGAGAAGATATTTTCTTAGATTTTAATGATATTTTGCAAATGAAATCAGATTTAGTGGACTTTTTAGTGGAAGAATGAAAGAGCTATTATAAAGATAAAATCAGATATTTTCTTAGATAGACGGAGTCAGTTATTAAGATATATCATATATTTTGAAGACTTGAAAAGATGAGTAAAAGGTCAGATTTGAGGAGAGACAGGTGTCAATTACTCAAAGAGATTAGGGTTTTTTCTCTTCTATTTATTCTCTTCTCTTTTGTGTTAGAAGGGTTCTGATTTCAGGTTCCTGTTTTGGTTGTTGTGGAAGTTCTTGGTCTTGTTATTGTTCCTTTATTAGCTTGGTTCAGTACAATTTACCATTGGTTTGGAGATTTTATTTGTAAAGCATACTTCTTTTTCATGTTTACTTCTTGAGTTTACTATCTGGATATCTGAAAACAACTTGGATTAATGAGAATACAGTGCAGTTCCTATTCATTATTGTCTTGTCTCTTTTGACTATGGTTTATGCTCTAGTATAGTTCATTTGTAAGGCATCTAAAATATACCTACTACAAGGTAGTGTGTCTAATCATTTGTGAGTCTTTCTCAAGGAGAGAGCTAAATTTTGTAGATGATTTCAGAGAGCAGGACATAGTTGTGAAGATCTAATGAAGAAGTATTGAGTTGAGTAGATTGTTTGTAAGGCATCCAATCTGAATTGTGTGAAGTCTGTAAGGCATTCTTTAGTATTGCATTAGTTTTTATTTGTTGACATATGTTTTCATTGACTCTTTGCCCAAGGAATAGGCACTGATCTAGAGTTTGCTGAGCAAGTGTTTTCTCCATTCAGTCATACACAAATTAATCAATTTCATCTAGTTTTTAGAACAAATGAGCTGAACTCATCAAGGACTTATGTCAGCAGGACAATGTCCACTTTGTTGATTCTTTAGAGAGTGAATCATTAGGTTATCCCTCCTAAGGACAAAAGGAAGAAGGATGCAAATCCTTATCTCATTGGTTTATGTTCTCAAAACCATAGCCTGGCTTATAGTACTCTGTTTTAAACTAATCATTACAATCTCTAAAGTGTTCTATAAGTTGTTACAGTGAGGTTTCTGGTGCATAACCAGTGAATGAAACAATCCACTAAATACATAGACTGAGATATCATTAATCTTTAAAAGGTAAAACTTGCCTGAGTCTATGGAGCTCAAAAACGAAGAAGGATATTATCCAATCCTTAGAAATTAGCCTTTCTCTTGCCTAAAGGAGGTTGCATCTGAGTATACCAGGTATATTGTTATCATTAGGTAAGTGTTGCAAGAAAAAGTGCTAACAGGGACATTTTATTTATTCACATGGCATCTAGGCCGACCCCGCCAAAATTTTAGTCATCCACACTCTTCCAACAGCAGAGAAGCAGAAAGATGTTCAGAGTTTCCTCGGCCATGCTGGGTATTACAGACAGTTTATCAAGGATTTTAGCCAGATTGTAGCTCCCCTCTATAATCTATTAAAAAAGGACTCTGATTTTACTTGGAATTCTGAGTGTGATAAGGCTTTCATATAGTTGAAGGAAGTTCTAACCACTACACCCGTACTGCGTGTACCAAATTGGGGTCTGCCATTCCTCATTCATACCGATGCCTCAGATTATGCTGTTGGGGCAGTATTGGGCCAGCAACAAGATGCAATTGAGCATGCCATTTATTTTATCAGCAAGAATCTGTAGGGTGCCAAATTCAATTATACGGTGACCAAAAAAGAGCTTCTTGCAGTAATTTATGCTCTAAACAAGTTCAGGCATTATATTACTAGTTATCAGATTTTTGTCCACACTGACCATTCTGTGATTTGATATCTGATGAATAAACCAGCTATCTTAGGAAGATTGGCTCATTGGTTCCTACTCATGCAGGAATTTGACATAACAATCATCGACAAGCCTGTGAAAGCCAATGTTGTAGCTGATTTTTTCTCTCGCTTGCACGTTCCTGATGATCCTGCAACCATCGATGATAGTTTTCCAGATGAACATTTGTTCCTGTTGCAAGCACACAATCCATGGTACACTGATCTTGCCAATTATCTCACAACTGGTCGCACTTTGGCACATTTCTCTTCCAAAAAATGCCGGCTGTTAGCTAAGAAAAGTTTCAACTTTTCTTGGATTGTTGGTTTCATGTTTTACATTGGCCTAGACCAAGTTATGCAATGATGCATTCGTGAGGATGAGACTTACGACATCCTCCGGGCACGTCATACCGAACCATGCGGTGGCCACTTTGTAGCCAAAAGGATGACCTTCAAAATTTTAACTACAGGATATTATTGGCTGACTCTCCACAAAGATGCCGCTCAGTACACCAAGAAATGTGATCAGTGCCAGCGAATGGGGTGGCCTACTAAGACTGATGAAATGCCCCTGTAGCCACAGGTGGTGGTTACACCCTTTGATAAGTGGGGCATTAATTTTTTTGGCCCCATTGACCCTTCCTCTCAAGGTAAGTCTTACATTTTGGTCTGTACAGGGGTGATACCACAATAGTGGGTTACACTTTTTTGCCTAAACGGACATTGAAGTCTACATTTTGAGAAAAAATTTCACATTCGGATGCATATTGTTGTTAAACTGTTTGAAATCAGAAGATGAAGTAAACTAGAGTCATTTAGGATTTTCTATCTAGATTCTAAATATATTTTTTTAATTTTTTTTTGAATTGATTTTAATGGTTTTTTTTTTCTCCCACTAAAACTGCTATGTTGCTGAAAATGTCATTTTCAAAAAGGTACAATGACTTCGTACAACATAACTTTTTTTCTAAAATAGATATCAATGCGCTTCTTTCAAATTTGGTTTTCTAACATCCATACGGAGGGCATGCCTTTGGTTTGATGATATTATCATGATTATTGCATATTTTATGAATGTTTGAAGTAGAGTAAACCGTAATTCTGACATACATTGATTGCGTAGCTGATAACTTGTGTATTTATCGAAATTCAATTTTTTTTTTTTGATAGAAAGAAGACTCAAAGCCGGAGGGAACTGTTATTTTTCAATTTTTTTTTTCTCTTTTTTACTATTTTTCATTGAATGGCAAACCTTGAATTGTATATTGGATTAAAAACCTACATCCGATGCACGTCAAAATACATAGACCTAATTAATTCAAAATTTGTCAAATCTATATTTGTTAGAAATCTCATTCAGAGTACTTGTGTGATGCAAAAGGAGGTTTCCCTATTCTTCCATTTGAGCCCCAAAGCCATGAAAACTTCAGATTTTTGCTAGGCTTTGCAGATAGCCTCAATTTTGGGGTTTTCGATAGAAAGTACTTTCAATAGAAACTAATTAGTGTCGATTGAAAGTACTTTCTATCGAAAGTACTTTCTTAGTTTAACATGCGTATTGGTCAAAATCCCACTAAAATCTTTACTAGCTTAGTTTCGATCGAAAATAACTTAGTTTCGATCGAAACTAGGTTAGTTTCGATCGAAACTAGGTTAGTTTCGATCGAAACTAAGCAAAAAAGGTAGTTTCGATCGAAACTATGAATGTTTCGATTGAAACAATCAGGTACTTTCGATCGAAAGTACCCGACTAAATCCTCCCACCTCGCGAATTCATGAGGAATTTCTTCCTCGAAAAAAGTGTAACCCACTATTGTGGGATCACCCACAGATTATGCTACTAAATGGGCCGAAGATAAACTGATGAAACATCCAAGAGACAATAATGTTGCTAAGTTCTTGTATGAGTGCATTTTTACCCACTTTGGTGTTCCAAGAGAAATTGTCTCTGATCAAGGGGTGCAATTCACTTCCAACCTCATTGCTGCTTTGATGGAGGAATACAAAATTTGTCATGCCAAGTCCTCTCCTTACCATCCGTAGGCCGATGGTCAGGTTGAGGTCACTAACCGCGAATTGGAGGCCATTCTTACCAAAATCTTGTCTGTTCATAAGAAGGATTGGGCCGCTAGGCTTCCTGAAGCACTATGGGCTTACTACACTACATGGAAGTCTACTACAGGATTCACCCCATTCCAACTAGTCTATGGAAAAATGGTAATGATGCCAGTCAAGTTTGAACATAAAACCTTGCGGACAGCATTGGAGCTCAAAATTGATCTCACTACAGCCCAACATGATTGTGTTCTCACCTTGAACCATCTGGATGAATGGAAGAAATCTGCTTTAGCCAACACCTAGTTGGTGCAACAACAGAGGAAGCAGTGGCATGACAAGTTTATAAAAGATAAAACATTTTTCGTTGGCGATTGGGCTCTCTTGTACGACTCTAGATATCAACACAGCCCTGGTAAGTTCCAAACTCGCTAGTTAGGACCCTATGAAATAATTGTTGTATTTTCAAATGGTGCTGTGTAGTTGTCGACCGTTGACCCTGTTCACTTCAAGCTACTAGTTAATGGCCAGCGACTCAAGCTGTACCATAAACCATAGAGTAAAGCTGAGTTCCTGTAGTAGTTTGCCAGCACTGCGGTTCACGACCCTCCTGCAGCACAAGAATGTGAGCGCCTCGCTCATATTCAGTCTTCACTTTAAAAGTTGGCCGCATCACCCCATAATAATTAATTTCTTATAGAAAGTACTTTTCTATGCAATAAAAATTCAATTCATTCTTTCTTTTCTGCCACCCTTCCACCTCATCATTTCCCAACATCGGATGGCAATTACTCCATTCATTTCACAGAGTCGTCACTACATCATTAGGTATGTGTACTTTCCTTGGCATTTAATTCATTAATACATTTTTTTTAGCTTCGCTCTCATCATATGCGCCATGGTGGGACCCTTGGCGTACTTCAACTGGGGGGATAGAAAATCTATGATTTGTCCTATATAATTATGCACATATTGTATGATATATTTTTCAAACTTTTTAAACACTTGTCACAAATATTACATGTTGTACCCTTGATTGGACAACCTCCAAATGAGTGATTAAATCTTCACAAATAAGCCAACCAAGGTGTCCATACGGACATCTGTTGAGTAATCATGAATAGTTAAATCTTTCAAGATATGATAGATATGCATTCATTTCTCCATTTAGCATTTGAAATGTCAAAGTCCAGAACTTTCCATTTCATTTCTATAGCTTTTTTTTCTGAGCTTCTCTGTAAATTTCTTGATATAGCTTATAAAATGTCTCTGTATTGCTTGTACATTCTTGTGGTGTGTATCCTCTAAACTCTGTGGACATGGGTGGCAATTTAATCCATTCTGAACCCATGGTTCATGAAATTGTGTTAAACAATCAAGACTATAGGCTATTATTCTAGGCCAGAGGATGGATGGATTACATTCTAAAGCTCACTGATCAGAATGAGGAGGTAGCATCACAATTATTGAGCACACTCCAGGACGGGGTAGCTACTATTAAAGGACTAAGGGTACCATTTTCACAAGAAATTGTAGCAGAGGTAATGGGGTTACCGCAGGAAGGCAAGGAGTTTTTAGAGAATTTTGACCTAACAACCGCAAGAGCATAGTTTAGTATACACGCAGACCCACCACTGGAGAATGACAAGAAACAAGGCACCCACAGATTATCTTTGCCAGAAATCTTTAAGTTGTGTGTGATTTTTGTGATCAAATATTTCACCCTTGAGGGTCGACAAGCCTACCTACATGCAATGCATTTCAAATTTCTGAGTTGTTTGAGGCATGACAACAGCCCTATCAATGTGCCAAATTTCCTTTACAAAATTCTGTAGAAAAGAGCTGCGGTAGTGCAGGAAGGTAAGCCTAACACTGTCTCCCATAATTGTCTCATTAAGCTTATAGTAGAGAGAGCATTGTGAAACTACCCTAATGTCACATGGGAAGAATTCTTAGAAGGGAAATTAGAAGAAACCCTAAGACCATTAGGGAGTAGGGTTGGTAGAAGACTCCAAATAGAGTAGGGAGTTTTTAAAGTCATTGAAGAATTAGGAGCAGGTTTGTCTTTAGCAAGGAAGCCTAGGACTAAAAACTCTAGGTGTCCTCTTGAAGATTCTACATCTGGGTCATCCCAGAACAAGGGCAAACAAGAAAATTTGGAAGGAGAAGCCCAGGAGAAAACTGTTCCTCCTTCTGATGATACAACTACTATCCCTACTGAGAAAGGAAAGGAAAAGGTGAAGTTAGTTACCTCTAGTAAGAAAGTGGATCCTACAACTTAAGGTACTTCACGGAAGTGAAAGACTGCTAATAGGAAGGAGGAAACTCCTTTACAAAGAAGCAACAAGAAAAAGAAGGGTATGGCCACAGATATGCAGCCGAAGAATGCAGTAGTCAACCTTGATTCCCTTGAGTCAGGAGAACCATCATGAGGCAAACAATATTTTGAGGTTGTTGGGGACAAGGAATGTGTAATGATTAAGGACGATTCCACCTCTGAGGAGAAAGAATTTAGATTCCATAGAAGGGATTCATCTACCAATGAAACCCAAATCAGTGATGATCTCATGGAAGCAGATAATAATGATGACTTCTCTAAGGGAGACCCTGTTCCTATTGAAGGTATGCCAAACTCACCCCTTGCAATAGTAGAACAACATTTATTTGAAGACAATTCTGATGTTGCTATGAGTGGGAATACACATCCTGCAGCAGAAGGGGAGGATCTGTTTGAAGAAAACCCTAGCATTGACATGATGGTCGAGCAAGTTTCACATCAAGAGTTGGAAAAACTAGTTGCTATAGCTTAGCAATATAGTAATACAGAGAGGGCCATCATCATTCATTTAGAGTTTCTAGGAAATGCAGCTACAGGAGATGATGGATCAATAGGAGAAAAACATGATGAAAGTGATCTGCTAGAGGTACCTTGTCCTGTAACTCCATTCTCTGTTATTTTTTGGTTAGTTAACTAGTTAATCATGGAAAGAGAACAATGGCAAAGGCAGAAGAAAGATTTAAACCGGGTTATTGATCAAACTTTTCAAGAGTTGGTAGAAAAGGAGGAAGAGGTAGAACAACTCCAAGAAAGATTGACTAAAGTAATGTCAGTTATCCCTGACCTAATGAGCTGCAGGTCCCCTTCCCTAGTATATGCCATTTTTCTTAAAGAACAATTATTGAATTATCAGTTGACCAATATAGTCAGGGGTGAGTCTCCTTTGTTAAATGAGCCCAATTAGTTTTTTCAAGCCTTCCATAATTCTCCTGTAGCCATACAAAACCTATTATGTGAATTCTTCCTGCATAATCTAGCTATACCTAACAATAGGATTTGGAATCCACTACCCTATGTCAGAGATATCCAGCTTAGATCACTTATGTCCTAAATGCAGAATGAGATCAGTAGGGAGTCTCAGGCTAAAATTTATAGGGAATTGGAGGATGAAATTCCTCTACATTTACGGCCAGAGGTTAAAGAGCCCAAAACATACTATTACCACTGGATGAAGTTAGCATAGTCAGACCCAGGGGAAAAGATCATCAACCCTCTCAGGGATGCAGCCTACAATGAATAAACATAGATGGCCAAAACAAAATTAGTTGAGGCCACAAAATCCCTCCAATGGCGCTGGATTACTATGACCGCAGATATGAGGAATAAGGAACCCCATTCACCACTTAATTTTGCAATGGCAAATAAGCGTGCTCCCTGGTATGTCATGTTGGGAAGAGAAAGGAAAAGTTACTGGCTCCCATTAACGTTTCAACCACCTCTCCTTCTTTCACCTCTTCTACCTAATTCAGGAAGCTTGGAAAATCATGACATGGCAGCAGAGGTCAGAAGATGGGAAGCATACAGGGACAAAAAGGGTTTTTACTGGAGTTTTGCTGATGGAGGAGTTGGTTAGAAAACAATTGTGGATCTCAGAATGCACGCCAGGCTAAAGAACTACCTCTTTGCTTGAGGACCAGCAAACGATTAAGCTAGGGGGAATGATAAGGCCAAGATAGGGACTGATAGTTCTATGTTTTCATATGTTTTATGACTACTTTTGAAAGACTTTATATGTTTTCATGATACTTTCCAAGACTATTTAAATATCTTAGAATTGTTATATCTATGGGTGTATGCAGATATATGTGAAATGTTTTTGAAAAATTTTATAATATGCTATCTATGTGTTGTATGGATATATGGAATTAAATCTGATACCTTTCTTTCTTACCTAAAGTCAGGTGGATTTCTTGTAGCCATATGATGAAGAGCGAGGTAGTAAATAAACTTGTTATGAATTCTTTGTCTTGGATATGTGCACGTGCTAACCCTTTTTGTAGAGGCAATAGATCCATGAATAAGGAAGGATTCAACATATGAGGAATAGAGTAAACACTTTGAAAGAATCAACCATTGCGAAGCTCATAGTGGTTCTACTACCGCGGGTGAGAAAGAGTCCTGTTGTGGTTAAATCACAGCTGAAGTGGTCACGATGGAGTAAATCCAGCAACAACATGTTCCTAGATTCATGAATGTATAAATGCAGTTTGTTCCTTCGGTTTAAGTTGTTGGTCATGTTCTTGATGACTGCCATATCCCTAGTGTTGGGGAAGTCCTAGTCAATAGGAGTTTGTTTCAAGTTATTGTTAAATAAAGCTGGAAGTTTTATTCCTAGTAGTTAGTTGATAGATAGAGAGTTGTTATTATAGTACTCCATTGTAATTCAGAAAGAGATATATAGTCTTATTTTTTGTATCCTGTGTAGTCCATGTTTTATGAATAAATTATGAGAGCTTTAACTTCTAGTATCTAAGATCTTGTTTATTCACACTTCCGTGGGGGCCCACACAGGAGGTGAATCTAATTTGTAGTTATTTTAGTAAGTAGGTTGCAAGTTATATGAAGCAAGTAGGACTTTTTTGCTCCTGCAAGTAACAGTACCAGTGGTTGTTCCTACAACAAAGGCAGTTAGTTAGTTTATCATTCCTGCAGCATAGGGTTAAACTTACTATTTCAGCAAGTCATTTCATCTTTAGACTACACTATTGGTATTTAATTTCCTAGTTCAGTTGCTTTCAAGTATTTTCTATTTACTAATGATGGCTTTCAGAATAGATTAGAGCATATACTTTTCTGTCACCATTTCAAGTTTACGCCCCTGGTCAACAATTTAATGAGTTCAATGTATTGTTTCTAGTACAAAGGATGCATAATCCTTAACTATAAGAGGTATTATATAGAGTAGTCAAAGGGGTTGAAAAAGAACAAGCGTGTTTGAGGTGTTTTCAACAAGGAACAACAATAGGGATATTCTCTTCACTTTCTAAGTGAATCAAATTCCCAAACTTGTTGAACCAAGTTCAATTTCTTATTTTTCTATACATGCTAGATAAAATAGAGCTTTAGAGGGCCTACCTCCTGAGAATTCCTTTATGAAGGCGGTGAGAGGGAATGACCCAAAGTGGGAGACAATCACTTTTGCCGAGATATCATCCAACCAACTATAAATAAATGCACTTTACCTTAATAAGAAAGTGACTAAGTCTTGTGCAAGTCATCCTCACTTCCTTGAGTAGTCCTTTAGGATTGCACAAAATCATACTTCTGTGCATGTGGGAAGCCCGCATAGGGGTAAAGTAACTTGACAAGATTTAGAACGAAGGTGTGATTAAAACCAGTTAAAATAGTAAGCCTACCTTCTAGAGCCATTGTTAAAAGCCAAATTTGACTCTAGGTAGATTTCTTGGAAGAATTTCTTGTATTATACTTGTAAAAAAATCTAAGAACATACGCTTTTAGTGTTGTTTTAGGGATATGGTGAAAATCTTATGTGTGTGTTGAGTTTGTACTTCATTTTCATGCAAGAATATTCTTTAACAGGTCTAATCAAAACCATTAAAGTTTTAAAATCCAAAAAAATTGAAAATTTCAACTTTGATCAACAAAGAGCCACCTACAAACAATTATGTGCTTCCTACAAACAATTATGTGCCACCTACAAATAATTATGTGCCACCAAAAAAATTTTTGTGCCTCCTACAAATAATTATGTGCCACCTAGAAACAATTTTGTGCCGCCTGCGAACTATAGAGTGCCGCGTAGAGGAATTCTAGTAGCCGCGTACCAACACTTAAAGGCCACCTACACACAGGCAAGTGCCACGTAGAAATAAAGAAGGGAAAATAGGGGATATTTCCCAAGGGTTTGGAAAGATTTTGAAATCATATTTGGATACCCTTTTTAGAGTTATTTCTATCCAGTGCAAAAATAGGTCATATTCCTTCAAACATTCATAATGATGAATCTATTTGAGAAATGAATCAACCTTATGTTGGAGAACAATTATCAAAATCAAGATCAAAATCTCCATAGGACTCAATACGATGAAGTAACTGATGATGTAATATTGGAGGCATCCCAAGATCCCATATTCCTCAAAATCATGGAACAAATTTTGAAGAAGGATAAAGAAGCATATTTCCATAAATATGATATATCAACCTTAAGAAAGACTGGGGAAAAAAAAAAGGATACATCATCTAATAATCCATCATTAAGATCAATTTGTCCTTTCCTTTATGATGATGGGCCATCAATATCTTCATCTTCTCAAAGCAAAGAGGAATTTGAGAGCAACAAACCTATCTTGGATCAATAGAAATGTCATGACCACCCTAGTTGTGATCAAGAGAATGAAAAGCAAGGTATCAATCTAAAGCAAGATCTAATGCACAAACCCCTATCTAGTAAGGTTTCTCCCATATCCTTTATTCCCTTCATCCTTCGTCCATCTCACAAAGCTTAACAACTATCCAAAATTCCTCCACCAAAGAGTGAGCCTAATGATGATACTTTCCACATTGACTATGTCTACCCTCAAGGGCTACCTCTAAAAGAAACCCAAGCTAACTTACATCTTGCTGCATATCATTTCCATGCTTCAAAAATAATATACCCTAAGCTTCCATATGCTTCAATTCCTATTCAAAAGGATTCTCCATCATTCTTCCAAACATTCCCCACACATATCCCAATATCTACCTTTTCCTTAGAAGTGGCTCCATGTCAAGAGAATAATCCAAAGAGTGAAGAAAGAAATATCAATAATGATCAAGATCAAGATTCTATACAATCCCCTACCATATTTGATGAAGGTCCCATATCCATAGAATCCTATGATGATATCCTTGCACCCTTTCATTTCTTCCAAGATGGTATCCTTCTGGGTCAAGAACAAAGTGTCCTTCCAAGCTCCATATCTAGTTCACTTCCCAAGCAAGATCAAGATATCCCTTCCACCATTTCCACTAAAGATATTGAAAATCAAGAGAAAATAACCTTCTCTACACCATCCAAAGATCCTTGTCAAGATCAAATTATCCCATCAAGTCCTTGTCATGATCCTCCATATTCACCTCAAGAAACCATGATTCCTCCAAATTTCTTGCATGATAATAAATCCCTTCAAGATTCATTTGATCCTATCAAAGTTTCTCCTATGAAATCTACTCATGAGCCTATTGGTATAAAGATAAATCCTAAAGATGAGAACCTCGACAATATAACTTATGCCAAAGATATTGATATCCCTTTCATACCTTATCTTCCTTCATTCAAATGCAACCCTATGCCTTCACCATCCTTCAAATCCATTTTGGGTTCCTATGTCACTAAAGTCTTCAACCCTTCCATCCTTATTGGGTCCATATATTCCTCCATAAACCATTCCTACCATCACTAGCTCTCCAGACAGTTACCCTACCATGTATCAAGATCAACAAAGGCACACATACTTGAAAATTTTCCAAACACCAATCAATATGAACCATTCATATTCTTCCTATTCACCCATAATTCCTAAGTATTTTGGAATCAATTTAGATGTGCAACATAAAAATCATAAATTCATGAATCCACATGTTTATAAAGATCACCATGTCCCATCTAATTGACATGTGAATGAAAAGAAAAAAATAATATCCAAAAGGCCGCAAAGGTCTATAGAGCATAAATAAATATCCAAAAGGCCACAAAAGCAAAAGGAAGAATCAAAGAAAATGTGGGTTCCTAAATCTCTTATTGAAGAAATGCATTCAAAATCATCGCAAAAGAAAGAAAAATCAAAGACTATCTGGATTCCCAAGTCACTTTTGAAAAACTTGCACACAAAAGAAAAATCAAAGTTGACATTCAAGCTTCCCAAGGCTTCCATTCCATCTCCTTCCAAACATTTTCCACTTTCCAAGTCTACTTTGGGTTCCTACATCCCAAAATGTAATATCTTAGCTACATCCTCACTTCCTTCATCCATTGTTCCTTCATCATTCCACCACCCTTCAAAGTGTGTGTCAAATTTCATCTTGCCAACATTTCCATCCACAACATACCTTCTTATTATCCTCACATTCATTATCCAATACATACTTTCCATATTTTCATCCCTCACAAATTATCTAATCTGTGGCATAAAACCTTCACCACCATCTACCCTTATCCTACATATGTGTCCTTTATCATCACCTTATCAATATATTCGAGAATCCTAGCCATAGCCATGGTTTATTATAGCATATCATTTAGACTTGAGCATTGTCTAAAGATCTAGATGTTGGAAAATTTTTGAAAAATACAAAAAAAGAAAAAAATGAAAAAAGAGAAAAAAGTGCCTTGGTGAAAACCTAGTAAAGCAGGCACCTTGGTAGCAAAAGTAAAGAAAAATCAATCTGTCCTATGGTGAAAACCACTTCTTATGGCTCCTTGGGAAAGTACGGTAATGAAAACCTAGCAAACAAGCATCATGCGTAATTCCTCCTCTTGTACTCTACACTTGGGGGCAAGTTTCATCCATGCTATCCTCCATCTTCCTATCATTTATCTCACTTGCATCCATATTTCCTATTTTACCTTTGGTCTTGACAAGGTTGAACATATCCATGAGCATCAAGTATCTTGACACTGTTATCCTTTTCATCAGCTTATTCACTTGTTGCATCCATGCTACCCAATCATGATCTTGTTTTTCCTAATCCAACTTCATTATTCCTAAGAAGTCTTTCCATAATCCCAAAATCATCCCCCCATAACCTCCATCATCCCTTTATACTAATCGTGCTATCCTATCCACATCTTACCCAAATTGATCCATTGGTCTTGATTAAAATGAGGGACATAAAGTGCAAAATTTGTTATCAAAATATTCTTGACATGTCTACTCTTTTGGACCACTCACTTTCATGACAATAGGTCATTATCCTGTATGCTATCTAGAACTGCATCATTGGCTTACATTGCTTATCCAAACATATGTTTTGCATTGCTATATCCTTTTTTCCTTAGCTTGGGTAATCGTGAGGAGATGGTCCTATGGGTCACATTCACACATTTCATCCATCATGGCCTTTCCATTTCTAATCCACCAGCTTCCAAATCCATCTTTCATGTCCTATACCTTGCTAGACATTGGGGGAAAATCAATGTGATCTTGTTTGAGAGATGGTAAATTCAAAAAATCTAAAAATCTAAAAAAAAAAAAGTCAAAAAACTTTAAAAATCCAAAAACATTAAAAAAAAAAATCAAAAATCTCTTTGAGCTGCATTGCCAAATCGTTGTTACGTACTCAGTTGCATTTTTCCTAAGATTTATACATGGTTCACTTATCACTTGGGGGAAAATCATTGATTTTTGGAACAAATAGATTCAAAGTACACTTCGGTCACACATCAAAAGCAGATTTTCAGATTTAGAGGAGAGATATTTTGAGAACCTTTGATAGATATCATTGTTCAACCCTATACAGTTTGATCTGACAATACGATCCTTGAGTTTCATTGACTTATTTTATCAGGATTAAAAATTGACAAACCCTAAATGATTGGCATGTTTGGAATTATTTTGAAAATCTTGATACATTTCAAAACACTTGGAATTTTTTTATGATTTTTTCATTGACTTTTTCGAGTCATGTTCTTTTTAGCTAATTGATGATGTTTCGGCTAGATTGGTGATGATGGAGACATGATGTTTTCTTAACTTCTGTGTAACTGTTTTGACAAAGATCCTTTAACTTGTGTGAATTTGTCTAAGGAGATGGTCATCAAAGAACCATAGAGGACATTCATATAGGAAGGAGGGTTAACCTTTGTTTGTTCACACAAAAGGATACCTTGGCTATTTAGATCTTCAATATCTTAATACCAACATCCACTTGCAACATTGAATCCGATTAAACCAGTATTCATACTCCCATAGTTGGTCATTAAACTAGTGAGGGTTGTACTAGGTTCCTAAAAGAGGTTACCAAATTACATGAAATTCATATTCATATTCTTATGTTCGCAGTGGAACCAGTAAGGATTGTATCGACTCCTGGTTCCACAATGCTCAATGATGAAAATATATTTCTATTTGCATATCTTTCACAAACCTCAAGGACAATTAGTTGCATTGCATTGCATTTTCATGATAGATTAATTGCATTCTTTTAAGTATCTTTCCAAGTGAAGGGTGTGGAAGTCAATCATGATTACATCACCAAAGTCCTCATCAATGTCCTCACATATCTGATTCATCAAATTGATCAATTCTACATCAAGGATATCATCAAAATACATCTGCTCACCTAGGGGTAACCTCACCATCTGATCAACTCAGAAAAACCTAACTCTTTTTATCCCCATCCCTATATCTGCACCTGATTCATATCAAATGTCCCTATCTATCAGCCTCCCACCATTAAACTTTCCATCAAATCCAATCCAATCAAATATCAATCAGTCGAATAATCCAATTGATCATCTAACATCAATCATTTATCCTATCATCCATTTGCTCATCTTGAGCACATCAAATTTCCTAACTCTAGATCATGAGGAAGGAAAATCAATCCATTTGTTTGTCTCTCTACATCAATCCATCAACCTACCTATCTGATTGACATCAATACAACATCAACCAAGTGATTCTGACTGACATCAAGTGATATTCGAACATCATCAACTTATCTCAAACATCAACAAAATTTTCTCAATTATAGTTGTTATCATCAAATTCTCTTCACAATAGGGAATGTTTTGTTTCTAGGATCACCATCAATGTTTTTCAAAAATGAAATCATCTTGGATCTATTCTTCATCAGTTTCATCCAAATTTTGGCATCCGAACATCAAAATATTTTCATTTCTAAGGGGGAATCATCATATCATCAAACTAGGATTTTGTATCATATCTTATATCAAATCTGGGGCATTAAAATTTCAATATTATCAGTGGGGCATCAAATCAAGTTGTGCATCAGGTTTCACATCAAGTTTTGCATCAGGTTTTGCATAAGGTTTGGCATCAAGTTTCACATCAGGTTTCAATCAAATTATCAATATCAAGTTTTGCATCAGTTAATCAATCAGACATCAGTATCAAATCAATGATTAGGACATCAAGTTTTTTTTGAATCAATGCACTTCGCACATCAATTCAAAGAGGGGCATTTGTAGACACCTAAAATTGACTAGGTGTCTCTTAATCATCCAAATCTACAAATCTCAGCCAATTGCCCTAAATCTCATCAAAATGCATCAAAATTGATTAAAATCATTCAAATGGACATTTATCAAGTAAATTGCATAAAAATCAAATCAAACTTAGAGGATTAATTAATCATGAAATCAAATAATCAAATTCAAGCCTAAAAGGGATCAATCAAATTATATAATTGATTTTAATCAATTAATTGTATAGTTTTAAATCAAAAATCAAATCCAACCCATTCACCCTTACATGAATAATTTAATTAATTTATTGGATTAAATAGATCCTATTTTATTTTAACTCAATTTGATCAACCAATGAGAATTAAGGATTTTGTCTTCTTGTCCCACCCTTTGAGGACAACCATTTAAATGGTCCCCCCATTTGAAACCATTTGAGGGATCAAACTCAACCTAGGATTAACCCATGGTCAATTCACTCTACCCACTACCCTTGGGAATTTTCTATAAATACAAGCCATTTTGTATGCATTTCATATCCTAGAAAATTTGAATGCATAGCATCCTTATTATAGGCAATTTGTGAGTAATTGAGAGCATTTTGATCATTTTGAGAAGCAAATTGTTGATTTGAGAGTAATATCATGAGAATTTGAGTTAGAATTTCATATCATTTGAGAGAATTGAGCTAGATTTAGGCATTTTTTTTATCAATTTTTCATTCTAGGATTGTCCTTGAGAGAGATTAAGGCTGAGAGCTCTTTCAACAAAGCTTAGGTAGAGAACCATGAGATGTCATGGATTTAATTGCAATTCTTAGGATAAATTGTTATTTTATTTCCATAGAATTGTAGTTGTTAATCCTAATTTCATGAAGGTGTAATTTCTCACACACGCTCGCTTAAGAGTTTTTCCTCTTTCCCTAGTGCTCAACTTTAGACCTTTTACTCAAGTTGTCAAACATTCCTTAAGAGTACCAAAGATTTGATACCAATTTTTGGGTATAAGTAGTAAGTGATGTACAGTAGGGGGTGGTGGGGGGGGGGGGAATTGAATCAATACATTCACCAATTGAACATTTAAAACTAATTTACAACACTGGTAATAGATAGAACTCAAAATTGATTCAATATGCATTAACCATTATATTTGAACATAGTCATAACCATAAAAAAATAAAAGAAACCAAAACATCACAACAATAGACACATGTGACACAATGATTTTGGTATCATGGAAACCCTTATAAGAGTGAAAAACCATGGTGGGGATGGTACCCATAAACTTCAATACTATAGTATAGAAGGTGCCTTGTGAAATGCTTACAAAAACTCTATCTAAGAGTTATACATATTTTTATAGATGTCTATTACAATATCAGATGTACAATGAGACCTTTGAAATTCTACCTCATGTGAGGATTGAAATATACATTCTAGAGATTCACCTTACGAAAGGATTCAGAAACAAAGACCTATAAGAGTCTCCCTTATTAATGGATTTAGATTTCTTCAATAGTTAGAGAATAATAAGTGATTAAACTATAATATCACTCATTGCTTATAAAATCCTTTAGGTTATTTAGCTTCTCAACCTTCCATTCAATCTGTGACTTTAACCTCTTCTTCAAATCTTTTCACTATCTCCTATATCAGTCGCTGATTGATCTGATAATAGTTCCTCCTTCACATTACTTTTTCTGCTTGCTCTCAATCTCTCTTCCTCTAATTCTCCAAATTTGTATTCATCTCATAGATAGTATTTTTTATGATTTATTACTATTTTTACCTCTTAATCAACACCATTGGTTTTTCCTCTTAATCAACACCATTGATTTTAAACTTAATTTTTGGTCACTTATCACTTTAGGTTCAACTTAATGTAGAATGTCCTAAATCATCATTAACCTTAGGAAAAATTATGCATCCAATCAAGCCAATATAATATTTTCAATTTGAATAACATTCTCAACAAACTTCATGTTGATAACTATACTGATTTGTCATTTAGCGATCCCAGAAATATTATTGCAAAGTTTATTCCAGAATACTGATAAATCATTAAAATTAGAATAATAATTTACCATTTTAAGAATCAGTTGATCTATGCATCTATGGAATATGATTATCAAACATCTTGCAAAATTTCTTCTCATAATACTTTGATCTCAATATACATTCACTAGATTTTCATCATGTTACTATTGTATACCTTAGTCGATTAGGTGTTCCACTAGATTCTTCATTACTGGTTGTGGTCAATTGTAGGAGTATATTATTTAGTATGTTGGACTATCAATGAAAAAATTTTATTAGATAGGTATCAATTTTTATTATCTTTTCCAGTTAGGTGATCAATGCCAAGAGGTCTAATGAGACATTTTTGGCAAGTGTAAGAAGTTTTCATCAAGGTTGTAAGAAACCTTGTTTAGGAATTTTAGAAATCTTTGAAAAGGTGAATTTTCAAAATTTTCTCACATGTGGGAGAAAATAATTAGCACTTAACGGGTGTAGGAATCCAAAAATTAGCCTAATTAACCTTAGTTAAGTGGTGAATTGGCTTATTTGTTGGGAGTGATGTGGGTAGGGTGGTATCTAGGTCTAGATTTGGGATTAATCTAAATTAAATTTAGACTAAACATAGCTTACTAGAATATTAGAATGTGAAGGAAATAAATATATTAAAATTTTATTTAAACAGGGAATTTAATGGAGGAAAGGTATTAAATAAAATTTAATATGCTTAGGGAGGAGGTATTTAAATTAAATTTAAGTACTATAGAAAATGAACCTAATTTAATTAAATAGGTAGAAGAATATAACAAATATAACTAAATAATAATAATTTTAAGGGATGATTATAGGCCTCTATATTTTCCCCCTCTTTCATGTAGCATCAAGGATGGAATCACTTCAATGAAAAAGAAAAACAAGATGCACTAGAGAGAACAGAAGGTCCTAAAACAACGATGGCGAAGGAGTGTGCCCCTCGAGAAAATAGCACAAAAATATTAGTTTGTGAAATTTAGTTGAAAGAAAAAAGGGACATTTTCATGACTTATGGGTTGTTCAAGAAGAAACAAATTGAAAAATAGTGTTTGGGATGGAGAACGGGTCCCAAGGAGCCTATAAATAGTCCATAGAGGTCCTAGAAGGAGTCACTTTCACCCAAAAAGAATAAAAGAATGAAGCAAAAGAGAGCGATGACTGATGCTCAAGAGCATATCTAGCTAGGAGAGAATTTCTAGACACACCAATGGGTAGCCAACATAGGACCACTAGTGACTACCTTAAGCAAGCCCAGTCATTGAGTTCAAATTTTTGATTTTTTTCTAGTGTAGGCTCATTTAATGGGGGGAAAAGGTTGTTGGTGCAAAGAAGACGATCGTCAATCGGTTTATCATCATCTACGCAGATGATGATCAACCAAAATTTTTATAGAGATGACAATCTGGTGATCACCGTCTCCAAAGATGAAAATCTTTGTATTGTCATCTACGATTGTCCTCTATGGGAATGACAGTTAGGGGGACGCAGATGAATATTGATGGATAGTCATCTATGTGAAAGATGGTAAACTTTCTTGAATCAGGGAATATGTTGTAGGTGCCGATCATGGATAATCATCTGCACAATTCAATTGACTTCTACATAGGTCAATCAACATCTATGCCAATTGACCAAAAAAACATAGGGGAAGGGGTTTTGGAGGGAAAGATAATGAACAAGGGGGGGTTAGGATGCTCGACGATGATTTAAGTTGTGTAAGAAGGAAAGATAGGTGTGGTTTTGTGAAAGAAGGAGGCAGAATCAATGTTCAGATCATGAGAGAGGTGGATGGATATAATGGCACTTGTCGATGAGTTGACACTGATAGAGTGACAGTCAGTGGCACTTTGCGGCCTAGATCACATACATCTATGGCCACAGTTGAGAGTGCATAACATGCTCATGATTTCTCTAATAGAGAGGTGACATATCCCCACTTCTAGAATTCATTTCCTGATGGGTGAGGCTACGATTACCTTATTTGATGTCAGGTGGATATACAACATACCCACCAGGGGGTTGATTCTTGATTACATGTAGGAGGGCCTAGAGCCATATGGAGAGGAAAATTTTAGGCAGATGTACGAGAAGATACCCATTGTGAGATACTATTTACCATGGAGGGAAGTGAGGACATCATGACTATGGTTGTGATACATGGCCTTATACCTACCAAGGTTGATTGGTAGATGATTGATGCCCAATCACACATGCATAGATTTCCTTTGGGGTGGGTGTGAGTACTCAACACCATGTTAGAAGATGAGGGAGAGAGGTATTGTTAGGGATACACTATGCTGGGGTAGTTGTATTATGATTTACATGTGTTTCTATTAGAGAGGAAGGAAATTGGCATAGGGGGTGACTTTTTTTTAGTTTGGACAGGGGATCATATTATTGTGGTACACTCAATTAGGCTTCATGATACACAATAGTCATATGAGCCATATGCCTGTAGATACAAACTGCCTATTGAATATGAGTCAATAGATTTTGTTGGCCATTAGCAGAGGACATTGGATTAGATGTAGGAGTTCAAATGGGCTCCATATGTAGGGTGTGAGGCATTCTTCCATCAAGTCCAACAATAGTAGGAATACATAGAGGATGGGTGAGAGGATTTCTTTTACCTTAGGCTCACTCAGATAAATTGCTTGCTTATTAGGAGGACAACATATATGATATCTCAATAAATGATATCATGGGTTTTGAGATAGTTCAATCAGATATAGGATGCATTTTCTAATTGGTTCCCACATCCATTATTGATTCAGGTGGTGGTTATCTTAAGGGCGATCATGGTGGAATTGTAGGAGGCCAGAGCATCCTGGCTAGGGATGGTACCATTACCATGGAAGAAGGGACATCATTTCATTTGAGATTTAGGAGTGAATCCTATACATACTCAGGGGTGGGTGGTACATAGGCCTATGAGATTGACCATCTGATAGGAAGGATCCTTTAATGAGCTAGCTAGAATCTTCCTTAGGTCACCTACTAGAGCTGTTAAGGGTTTAATTTCTAACCCAAACCTATGTAAATACACTTAGATCTTTCCCCTAATCCCCAAGGGCCTCAACACAAAAGGTAATACAACACTGTCTTTAAATTCCTACGTTAAGTTTATGCAAATTCTCTTAAACACTTCCAAGCACCTTGCATGATTGGATTCACTCCAATTTCAACCTATGACATCCATTCTTGAAGATCTTGGTCCATAGTTCAACCTTTTCTCCATCAAGTTCAAAAGTACATAGGTGAAGGCATAGTAATCCTTGTAGCCCTAATTATACTCCTAAAACTAGATAAATAAAATACTATCCATAAAATTAGGGTTAGGGGTCTTCAAACTATCCATACAATACCTTAATATAAACTATAACAGTATCCTTAAAAATAGGGCTAATTGGATAATCTCCAAATAAAAGTGATTGAGATGAGCTCACCAACCCTCACCACTGGTTCTAGGTCTTCCTCCACACCCTAAAACCAACCTCTATTATTTATTTATTGCAAACCAATCTAACCTTGTTATCATTTATTAACTATTACTATCTTTCTCCTAGGCGGGCACAAGCAGTCTCGCCTAGGGAAAAGCATTAAAATTATTATACCACATATTTATAAATTTTAAAAAATAAATTAGAATTTACATAGGTTCCAGTCCATGTCCCCCATGGGCCATTAATCTCTCATGGTGGTAACACATTATAGAACCATTTTAATACACTGAACCCTCTCACTAGAAATGCACATACTAGCAATGATTCCTTTATTTACAACACTCAAAACTAAATTATATCCTATAATAATTATTTTCAGATCAAGGAAATAATTATTTGAAACAATAAAACACACCAAAACAAGGATTTCAATCCATTTACAATGCTTTCAAACTGAAACTATGAGACTGTGTTATTACTGTGAGATGGTATTGTTATCCTTCTTGGAAAATACAACCAAAATTGGTCCAAGATTCATACAAACATTCAGAAATATTTAAATTTGTCCCCCAGACCCAAACAACAACCCAAATTGACCCATACTACCATTAGGGCATACTACAATTTTTTTCCAAATGTTGTCGAGCAACATTTGAAAGTTGCAATTGTTGCTCAAGTAACATTTTACATCTTTTACAATTTTTGCCAATTTGTTTCTCTAACCCAATTAATGGGTTCTACAAAGTTACAAATCATGTTCTAGACCTTAAAAAAACCCTAATTAAGTCCACCTAAGCATTCTAGATGCCATTTCCACATTTGGTCCTATTTTGGCATTCAGGACATCAAAAGGGTCTCTTAGACCAAAATGAACATAACCAAAAAAAACTATCAAAACCACATCAGATCAACTCTAGAAAACCCTAAGCTATATTATGGCACCCCAAGACCATGATAAATTATTTCACAACAAAATTTTAGTTCTCTAACCCCTAGGTTCTCCTGCACCATGCTCCCTCTAAACAAAGAAGTCAAGTTACTCCTGGAGACAATATTGCAGGATCCATTCCCAACTTCTTGAAATCAGCTTTTGCAACCCATGTAGTCTCTTCTTCCAGAAGGTGTTTCCATTTGATGAGGTGTTCCATGTACTTTACATGTCTAGTATTCTTCTTAATTCTGGATTCTAGTACTCTTTCTACTAGTGGCTTACTCTTGGATGGTAAGGGTACATCACCAATAACCTACCCCTCAACATTATAAGTGTTCTCAATCCCCTCTAGTATTGGACCTTTGTATTTGATTACTTCTTGCATATTTATTAGAGGTGAAATTTCCAAATATGTGGGTAGATCTATTTTGTAGGTATTTACTCAATATATTTCTCGAAATTTACAAGGTCCTATCCTTCTCATTTCTAACTTACTAGGTAAATCCTTCTTCAATATGGGTTTGTTTAAATGCACCATCACTAAGTCTCCCACTTCAAACTGTAACTCCTTTTTCTTTTCATCCACCTTAGATTTTAATCTTTGAGTGGCTTATGTGAGTGTTTTCTTGACTTGATCATGCACCTCTTTTATTTATTGGGTAAAATCCTCTGCATGTCCACTTCTACCCTCCATGCTTCCTAAATCTATGAGTTCACAAACACCCCTAGGATGAACAACATAAACCACCGCAATTTGTTTTTACCAATTATTCTATTCACACTTTCATTATAGGTGAACTCTTCCTGTGGTAATACTTGATCCCATACCTATCCATATTGCTTTGTTAAGAACCTTAGAAGGTTACCTAAGACCTTTTTAATAACCTCTATTTGGCCATCAATATTGAGATTATAAGCTAACCCAAAGGATAGATTAGTTTCCAGTCTCTTCCAGAATGTCTTCCAAAAATGTCCCATGAATTTGACATCCTTATCTGAAACTATACTAAGGGGCAATCCATGGATTCTAACAATTTTTCTAAAAAACAATTGCGAAATGTAGCTAGCATCATGTGTAGTTTTACATGGAATAAAGTGGCTCATTTTACTTAACCTATCAACAAATACAAAGATTCTATCAAAACCATAAATTTTCCTTGGTAACCCAACAATGATGTCCATGCTGATACATTCCAATGGCCTATGGGGAATTGGTAAGGCCTAATAGAGACAAACATTATAAGAAATACTTTTAGCTTTTTGGCACACAATACATTGTTCTACATACTTCCTCATATATTTTTGCATCCTAGGCTAGTAATAGAATCTTTGAACTAGCTCAAGAGTCTTATTGAGATTAAAATGTCCACTAAGACTACCATTATGCTTCTCTTGTATGAGATTTTACCTCATAGATCCCTTAGGCACACATAATTGTCTTTCTCTAAACAATAACCCATTATGAAATGTGTTGTATACAAACTAAATATGGAAATGATTATTAAACTCCATACATACTTTGTAGGCCTGTGAGAAGTCTTCATCTTCTTGGTAAAGATCCCTAAAATTTTCCTCCCCTGTACTGTGCAACTACACTTCTTGGATAGTAAGAAGTCTCCTGCTCAAAGAATTTGCAACCTTGTTCACTTGACCTTTCTTGTACTTAATATTCAAGGTATAGGTTTTTTAAAATTAAATCCACTTGATGTTCCTATTGCTTACATTGGCCTAGGAGTTGATATAACTTAAGGCTTGGTTATTAGTGAACACTACAAATTCCTTGGGTAGTAGATAGTGTACCACCATTTTCTAAGGGCTTTAAATAATGCATATATTTATAGGTCATATGAGGAATACCTCTTCTTGGCCTCATTTAAATTTTCACAATAGAAGTATACTAGTCTTCCCTCTGGAGTTAAAACAAATCCCACTGCTATACTACTAACATCATACTCTAGGGTACGCAGTCTATCAAAAATTGGTAATACAAGGATGGGTTGGGTGGCTACTTTTTGTTTGAACATCTCAAACCACTTATTGGTTTCCTCAGTCTAACTAAACGTAGTATTCAACCCACCCTTAATAGTATCTAATACTGGGGCACAGATTACATTAAATGCCCCAATAAACTTTCTATAAAATTAGGCAATCCCATGAAAAAATATCACCTCAGTACTAGATGTATGAGTAGGCCATTTGAGTTTATCCTCCACTTTTCTAGGATCCATCTTCAATGTCCCTTGTGAGACCACAAACCCAAGATACACCAATTCTTTCTTCAAGAAATCACACTTCTCTAAATTGATGGTTAATTTCTCCTCATGCAATGTCCTTAGCACAATCTCCAAATGTTCAAGGTGTTCTTCTTTGGTTTTACTAAATATGGGTATGTCATCAAGATAGACTACCACAAACCTTCCTATGTAGTCTTTTACCACTTCATTCATAAATCTCATTAATGTGATAGAGGAATCACTAAGCCAAAATGGTATGACAAGCCACTCATATAGACCTTCTATGATTTTGAAGGTTGTCTTCCACTCATCTTCCTCCTTAATTCAAATTTCATGGTAACAAATTTTTAGATACAACTTGGTAAAATACTTAGCTCCTCCAAGATAGTCCATTAGGTCCTCAATCCTCTAGATTGGATACCTATATCTAATTGTGATTCTATTTATTTCTATGGAGTAATTACATAACCTCCACTTACCTCTTTTTTATGCTAACACCATTGGTACTACACAAGAAATTATGCTCTTCTTTATTAGCCCTTGATCAAGTAAATCTTGTACTTGTCTTGTTATCTCCTTATTCTACTTAGGGGTCATTTTGTAAGATTTTTTATTGGGAAATGGTGACCCTAGAATGAAGTCAATTTGATGAATCACTATTCTTTGTGGTAGCAAGACTGCAAGTGATCCATGAATAACAATATCTTTGAACTTCTCCAAAATATGTTGCACCTCCTTGGGTAAAGGTGTTGGTTTAGTTTTATCCTCCTCCTTAGGCTTCGTAACAACAAAAATGAATTCTTATTCGTCCCTCTTAAGGACTTGTATGAATTATTTTACACTAACTACCAACACATTAGGACTAGTCTTCACCCCTTCTTCCTCCACCAAAGACTGGATCTTGTATGTTATTCCATCCTTCTGAAATGAATAGGAGTTCTTCTCCCCATTGTGCATAGATTTACTATTAAATTTCCATTGTCTCCCCAATAAGAGATGGTAGGCATCCATATGAAGTACACCATATAGAATATTGTCATTGTATCCTCCAATTGAAAATTCAATTCATTCTTTTTCATTGACTAAGACATGTTTTCCTTTATTTAACCATGTCATTATGTAATGATGGTCATGAGGTATCCTAGACATTCCAGGTTTACTCACTACTTCTTCTAAGATTATGTTATCAATTGACCCTAAGTCAATGATCAGCTTACACACTTTGCTAAGAATCTTACACTTCACCTTGAAGAGTGATCTTATCATCTTAGGCTCTTCTCTAACTAGATCTTTAATTAGAATTCTTATTATCATCAAATTTTCCAACTCTTTGAATTCTTTCTCGCAATTGCTGAATATTTTCTTTAACTCGTCTTAGCTTATGAGATCCAGGGATAGACTTTGATCTTCATCAATATCTATGATCTATGCTTGATCTCCTAATTTTAGATGACTTAGTGGCTACTTCACGAGATCCAGCGACTAACATATGTTTTCAAGTCTTTTACTTCATTTCTTAATCTCCATATCTTTTAGACTTGATCGCGATGTTCTCGAAATTTAGAGATAACTTGATCTCTAAATCACTCGATGCTTTCAACTAACTGCCAATTCTTTGGAGACTTAGAGATAACTACTGTGCTAGATTTCTGAATTAAAAGAACTAACTACCAACATTTAGGATAATTACAGACTTAAAAGACATAAAAGAACCATCACATCAAGGGGAAAATAAAGCCCAACTTGAAAACATAAAAAATAGGGTACAACTTGGAAATTTTACATGACATAAACCCTACCAAAGGCAAACAAGACCCAGGGTTTAAGCTTATCATAAATTTTCAAAGTAAAATTGCTTTGGGAGACGTACATTTTTCAGAATTTTGCAGGCACACTTGAAACCACCAGAGCCTAAGGCACAAATTAATGACTACATGAACCAAAATTTTAACATCACTCAAAAAACCTAAAAGAGACCCAACATACATATTAAACGAGATCAAATCATTGGAGGAAAAGATTCAAAGGTGATGAAAAGAAGAAAATTAAAAAATTAGACATGTTTATTATGTGAATTTGAGCCCAAATTAGTTAAAGATGCTTTGGATAATGAGGACTAGATACAAGCCATGACTAAATAAATTCAGAAAATTGACAAGAACAAAACTTGGACACTAGTACCTAGACCAAAGGACAAGAATGTTATTCGAACCAAGTGGGTATTTAGAAATAAGCGAAATGAACATGGAGAAGTTATAAGAAACAAGGCTAGACTTGTATGCAAAGGTTATGCACAAGAAGAAGGCATTGCTTATGGTGAGATGTTTTCCCCATTTTATATATTGGATGGAGTTAGAAGTTTACTCGATTATGCAGCTTACAAAGGATTCAAAGTATATCAAATGGATGTCAATTCAACATTTTTGAATGGAATACTGGAAGAAGAGGTATACATTGAACAAGATGAAATATGTGTTGATTCAACCAAGAGGAATATGGTCTACAAGGTACATAAATCATTGTATGGATTGAAACAAGCCGCCAGAGAATAGTATGAGAGATTTCATAATTACTTAGTCAAGATTGGTTTGAAAAGGAAAAATGAATAGTAATATGTACTTAAAATCTGAAAAAGGCAAAGGGATATTGTTAGCTGAAATATTTGTTGATGATATCATATTTGGAGGACAAGATTATTTATGCAAAACATTTTCAAATGAGATGTGAACTGAATTTAAGATGTCTATGTTTGGAGAGATCAAATTATTTATTGGATTGCAAGTATATCAGATGAATAAAGGTATCTACATTAATCAATCTAAATATATCAAGGAGATACTAAAAACCTATGGCATGGAGGAATTTATTTGTATAAGTACACCTATGGCTACTGGAAAAAAACTATCAAAGACTAATGAGACAACTGAAGTCAATTAAACCCTGTATGGATTAATGATTGGGAAGCTACAATATGTTGTCCACAATAGACTAGATATTGCATTAGTAGTTGGGATTGTTGCAAGATTGTATGAAAAACCTAAGGATAGTCACATGATGGTAGTGAAAAGGATACTGAGATATCTGGAGGGAACATAGGACTATAGATTATATTATAAGAAGAATGAGAAGTTTGAACTATAAGTTTATAAGATGTCAATTAGGTAGGAAATGTTGATGAAAGAAAGAGTACAAGTTGTGGTGCATTATTTTTAGGAAATAGATTAGTCTCTTGGACAAGGAAGAAACACAAGTGCATTTCTCAATCAAGAGCAGAGGCTGAATATGTTGTAGCAATAGTGAATTGTTCAAATATAGTGTGGTTCAAGCAATTGTTGAAAGGAATAAAGGAAGAGATCACTAAGCTAGTTGTTATTTTCTATGATAACATAAGTGCTATTAATATTTCAAGGAACCCTGTGATGCATACAAAGACTGAGTGTATTTCTATAAAGTATCATTACTTGAGAGAGATGGTACAAGAAAAATAAGTAAGACTTGAATATGTAAATACAAAGGAACAGTTAGCATATTTATTTACTAAGGTATTACCTAAGAATGCTCATGAGTATCTAAGAGGTAAATTAGGGGTCAATCCTCTATCTAAGGCTAACTAGGATCACATGGAGTGATTGCATCATATGTATTACATTGAATATCTGTCAAATTGATGCAAAGGTGGTCACACTTTAGGAGTTGCCTAAAGCTATGAAGAGTAACGAACCAGATATTGATGAGTCATAAGAAAGATGACAGAGAGAGCATAGAATTCATATAGTTGACAGAGAGATATCTACATGATGAAGATGTATTTCTTTTGCATTATTGTCAAAGAGGGAGATATACTATGATATAAATGTACAAAAGAAGATATTCAGATTGGACAATAAGGGAGATATAATAAATAGGGATAATTACACAAAGAATATACTATGAGGGAGATATTAAGAGAAGACATAGAGTGAGATAAGTGACAGAGACAAATCTATCCAAGAGGGAGCTAATATTTGTACTAGAGAGAATCAGAATGAAGCTAACAAAATTAATGAAAAATCTATTTACAGAACATATTGTTTGGTAACCTTACATGTGTTTTCCATGAATGAAAAAGAGGGATATTGTTGAAAGCTACAATTGAAATAACTGTTATATTTCCATTGATGTCAAACCTTAACTAGTAAGACAGTCTCTATCTTGTAAAGTACCTTATCAATTGATTAATGAAGAAAATTTGAAAAGAGGAGATAACAAGAAGACTTGGTGAAATGGCTCACTTATGTGAAACTACAATGGGTATTTGATGAGATTTCATGTTTGTAAGATAATATTTTGTTTATCTTTTACACCAAGTGAATTTTAGATGACTACAAGTTTAGTCTTGACCAAGTAACAGAGCTGAAGATTAAGGAACTTATGTATGTTCTGAGTGATGCAAGTGTTGACCGAGCGTGAGTACATGCTGAGAAAATTTAGTGTCGACCAAGAATTAGTATTTACTGAGCATTAGTAAATTATTGAGTTATCTATTGTTGACCGAGCGGAAAAATATAATGATGTCTGAGTGCCAGTATTTTGACAATTTGAGAGAGATTTGAGATCCCAGGTGACAGTTGATTTCTTTGGATATGTGAAGTACATTTAAGATAAGGATGATCATTATGGAGAATTAAATGAGCATTTAATATTTGTTTTACCATTTTTATATATGGATTCAAGAAGGAGTTTTAGGATTTCTTCTACAAGGTAGATGGAAAAAAAGTTGGAAGGATTTGTTGAATCTTACCAAACCCTAAGATCTAAGGTGATGATTAAGCAGTAAAAGATCTAGCTACCTAATCAGAGAGGTATAAGATTAACCTAGTTGTGGGTTATGTGTGTAGAGGTTAATTCAAGTGATTGGTAAATCAAAGTAGAAAGTAGATAAAGTTGAGAAGAGAAGTACATGAGTGTGTAATGGTGATTGCTTGAAAGTTTTCCAAGAAGATCTGAGTAATAGAGATGACAATGGAGGCCAGTCACTGAATTAACATTTGAGCGAAAGTGGATCTATATTTTCAAAGTGATATATATGTTTTAGATCACATTACTATTACTTTCTAACCATTGTATTTGTGCAAAATCATTTTGAACAAGGTTGACCTAACAGTCATATTATAAATCCTTTAATCAAGGTGAAATTCTAATGGAATGGTCTAAGCCCTCTAACAAGGCTCACTTTTAATAGGGTGATTAAATCCTTTAACAAGGTCACATTTAATAGTGTTTATTGTTACCTTTAACAGGGTTGTCTCCTCATAGAGCTCACTTCAGAAGAGTGAAAAATTGGTAGCATTTCACTGGTGGTTTTTCCCTGTAAGACCAGAGAAAGGCAGAATATGCATATCTAGGTAACCACAAAACCCTAAACGATATGAAAATTTATCTAGTCTAACATTAGAGCCATTGAAACAAAAATTTAAAAATATATTCAAGAAACACATAAAAACCCCCTTCAAATGATGCTCAAATGCTCTACTTTCTTCTTCATAGAGTAGATTATTGTTTCTCTTTTTCCTATGCCAAAAATGCACAAGTGTTGAAAAGACAAATTTGAAAGTAAGAATACTACGAGATAGTGGTTCTAACTTGAATGAGAGAATTGAATCTCAATTTATAGAAAATTAGAGAAAATTTGAAGAATTAGAATGCATATATCCATGCATAATGGAGGGAAAAAGAGGAAGCAAATTAATAGGAAATTGGAAGCATGACTAAGGGAGAAATGAATAACAAAATATGGAAGAAATCAAGAAGCACATTAATAGGGATATGAAGGAAAATTAAGGGATATGAAAAATTACGTGGAATTAGGAGGAATTAATTCAATCAATAAATCAATATTCCTCATAAAATAATAATTACCATTTATGAAATTATAAAATCCCATAAACTAGAATTAGCCAATTAAATAATTAGAAATTAATTAATTGTGAAGACTTAGGATAAGAATGTGTTAGAATGAATTTAGAATAACTGAGAGGGTCAGGGGGGGTGAATCAGTTATCCTCGAGTCCAGATGTGCCCATTTAAAACTTTATACCAATTTGAACAATTCAGATCTACTCGATAACAATAACATAAAAGTGTGCAGTTTACTGTAGTAAAGAAATAAGCTTGTAAAAACTTAACAGTAAAACACAACATAAATATTCACATATTTTAACACCATGATATAACATGGAAACCCAATATGGGAAAAACCACCAGTAACATGCTACCAAAATTTCACTCTTCTGAAGTGAGCTCTGTTAGGAGCCAACCCTGTTAAAGGTTACAAAACACACTATCAAATGTGACCTGGTTAAAGGATTTAATCACCCTATTAGGAATGGCCTTGTTAGATGAATTATAACATTCCAATCTGAATGTCACCTTGCTCAAAGGATCTATACAATGACTATTAGGTCAACCTTGTTAAAGGATTTGAACTGATATAATGGTTAGAAAGTAATCAACAGGTTTGATCTGATTCATACAACTTAATTTGCAATCCAGATCTAATTCATCTCTTATGATAATTCACTGAGTGGCCTCCATTCTCATCTCAAACTCCAGATCTACTTGGAAATTCATCAAGCAATCTCTCTCTGCTTCTCTGCTCAGCCTTCTTTGCTTAGATCTTGAGATCCAATAAATTAACCATGCAATCCTCTTGGATGCTCTACACACACAGGTCTATATACCTTTACATGAATAATCCCTTGAGATTATCATATACATATTTATCTAGGTCGGATAAATCTTTTGCTGCTTAATCAAGATTGTAGATCTTAGGTTAGGTTAGATCCAATGGATAATTCCATTATTACATTTAATTTAGTTCTCCAATACAATCACCAATTAAATCTTGAATCCATGCATTAATAATGTTTTCCCATGCATATAATTAATGAGGACCAAAATTAAATATCCATAACAAACTTCACATATTCCAATAAATTCAATAATGTTGGCCAAAGATCTCAAATCTAATTAATTATCAAAATAATGTTGCTCAGCCAACACTGTGTTCTTCTGATCGGTCACCTCTGTATTCCTGGGCATTTTACTGGTGCTCTTCCATCACTGGCTTCACTTTGCTCAGCATCAACCTCACAGTAAACTATTAGTGAAAGATAAACAACATATCACTTTGCCAATGTGCCAAATGATCAAGTACCCTTGTGTTTACTCATAACTCAACCGTTTCACTCAGTCTTATTTTTATCCTTTTCTTTAAATCAAATAGATATGGTACTCAAACAGATACAAATATTATCACCAGTCAAGGTTTGACATCAATGACAAAACAACAATTGTTTCCATTATAGCTTTCAAAACAATCTTTCCAACAATCTCCCTCTTAGGCATTGATGGAAACACTAAAAACTAAAACAATAATTTGCAACCATAGTTCCCATACAATCCAAAAAGTGCCTGTGTTCCTTGTATGAAAAAATTTTCATTAATGTCTTTAGCTTCGTTCTGATTCTCATCTGTAAAAAACTTTCTCCCTCTGTAACTATGATCACACATATGTCTTTCTGTTTCTATTCATCAATCTCTTCCTTTTTCTCAGTAAATTTCTCCCTCTATCTTTCTCAGTAAATTATCCCTCTTTGACAACAATGCCAAAGATGTTGACATCTTCATCATGCAGATTCTTCTATTCAAAACTTTGTATCATGTTGTTCCTATCATCTTGCTTATGATTGTACTTTTTTATTATCCTTGTCTGTCTTTCACAACTTTAGGAAGCATCCTAAAGTGTGACTTCCTGTGCATCAATGTGAGAAATACTCTCAATATGAAATTTGATGCAACAGTACCATTATGAACTAATTAGCCTCAGTTATGGGTTTCACCCCTAATTTACCTTGCAGATACTCATGAGTATCCTTGGGTAGTGCCTTTGTAAAAATGTCTGCTAACTATTCCTTAGTGTTCACATACTCCAGTCCCACTTCTTTCGTTTGAACTAGCTCCCTCAAGTAATGATACTTGATATCTATATGTTTTTTCTTAGAGTGCATTACAGGGTTTGTAGAAATATTAATGGCACTCATGTTATCACAATATATAACAACTAGTTATGTGATTTATTCTTTCATACCTTTCAGTAGTATCTTCAACCACACAATATTAGAGAAATTATTTGTTGCTGCCACATACTCAGCTTCTGCTATAGATTGTGAGGTGCACTTCTGTTTCTTGCTTGTCCATGAAACTAATCTTTTTCCCAAAAGAAATGCTCCTCTTATGGTTCTTTTTCTATCACCAACATTTCCAGCCCAATCAGAATCAGTATAAACTCTGAGTTCAAATTTATCATTCCTTTTGTAATACAGACCATAGTCATATGTTCCTTTCAAGTATCTCAGAATCCTTTTTACTGCCATCATATGAGTTTCCCTAGGATTGGCAGAAAATCTAGAAACAATTCCAATAGAAAATGAAATATCAGGTCTACTATGTACAACATATTGCAATTTTCC
The DNA here is from genome assembly GCA_018584345.1 of Thuja plicata. Taxonomy (NCBI): domain Eukaryota; kingdom Viridiplantae; phylum Streptophyta; class Pinopsida; order Cupressales; family Cupressaceae; genus Thuja; species Thuja plicata. The sequence continues at coordinate 5,115,149 of MU224363.1, forward strand.
AATCATTTATCTGTACAGTGTTTGATTTACTTCTTTTGTCTCATCAGTTTTGGTTAACTTTTGTCTAGTAGCCATGGGTGTACTCATTGGTATTGAATCTTCCATTCCAAAAAATTTTAGTATCTCTTTGACATATTTTGATTGAGTAATATAGATACCATTCGTCATCTGATATATTTGTAAGCCAACAAATTTTTTTATCTCACCAAACATAGACATCTCAAATTCAGCTTGTATCTCCTTTGCAAATGCTTTACATGACATATATTGTCCACAAAATATAATGTCATCAACAAAAATTTCAGCTAATAAAGTATCTTTACTTTGCTCTATCTTTAAATATAGATTGTCATTGTCATTGGTTCTAGCAAATCCAATTTTCATCGGGTAGTTGTGCAATCTCTTATACCATTCTCTGGGTGCTTGCTTCAATCCATATAGTGCTTTGTGTAATTTCAAAACCATATTCCTTTTGCTTGGGTCAACAAATCCATCAGCTTGCTCAATGTATACTTCTTCTTCTAATATGCCATTTAGAAATGATGACTTTACATCCATTTGATAGAATTTAAATCCTTTGTAGGATGCATATGCAAGTAAGGTTCTTACACCTTCCAATCTTGCAACTAGAGCGAATGTCTCTCCATAGTCGATTCCTTCATCTTGTGCATAAACCTTGCATACCAGTCTAGATTTATTTCTTGTTACATCTCCATTTTCATTTAGCTTATTTCTGAATACCCACTTAGTACCAATTACATTTTTATTATTCAGCCTCGGTACAAGTGTCCAAGTATTGTTCTTTTTAATCTATTCAATTTCTTGGTTCATGGCTTGAATCTAGTCTTCATTGTCTAACACATCTTTTATTGTTTTAGGCTCAAAGTCACATAACAAGTAGGTGTCTTCTCTCAATTTTATTCTTTTGATGACTACAAAATTCTTTTCTCCTATGATTTGATCAGGTTTATGGTGCCTTCTAACATACTTTTCCAAAGTAAGTTCTTTATTTGTTTTAGATTGATCATTCATGTTCAATTTAGGTTGAATTTGTAACTCTGCATCTCCATCAGATAGCTCAACAGTCACCTCCTATTGCCTGATAATTTCATTCTGTGTCTCAGTAGGGGCAGTCTATTGCTTAGAAACTTCATTCACTGTTTCATTAGAATCTTCCTCATCTGGATAGGTGAATGATTTGTAACTTTCAGGCTGAGTCATGCTTTCAAATTCCTTTCTGTCTACATATTCATCAATTCTAACATTTGCACTTTCCACAATTTTGTTAGTGTTAGAATTCAAACACTTGTATGCTTTTCTTTTAGTTGAATATCCAAGAAATATGCCTTCCTCACCTTTAGCATCAAGTTTTCCATTTCTATTATCCTTCAATATGAAACATCTACTTCCAAATAATTTAAAGTAGCTTACACTAGGTGCATATCCATACCATAGCTCATAAGGTGTAGCATTTGTACCTTTCTTGACTTGTACTCTGTTTAGGGTGTAGACTGTTGTACTTATAGCTTCTCTCCAATATTTTTATGCAACATTTTTCTCCATGATTAGTGTTCTGGCACAATCCATGATAGATTGATTTCTTCTTTCATCTATATCATTCTATGGTGGAGTCCTAGGAGCGGACATCTGTCTCTTTATCCCTCTGTCATTGAAAAACTTGTTAAACTCATTAGAAATAAACTCGCCTCCTCTGTCAGATCTTAAACATTTCAGACTCTTACCTGTCTCTTTTTCAACTTTTTCCAAGTACCACTTAAACAACTAGAATGCATCATATTTTTCCTTAAGAAACATAACAGTCATTATTCTAGAGTAATCATAAAAAAATTAGATAAAATATTTGTCTCCATAGTAACTTTTCTCACCAATAGGTCCACAAAGGTCAGTATGAACCAATTCCAGAATTTCCTCAAAAGTATGAGTTTTTCTCTTAAAACTAGATTTAGTCATCTTTCCCAATTGACATTGCTTACACATTGCATTTTCGGGTTTCTTTAACTTAGGCAGTCCTCTAACCTTTTTCAATTTGCTTATGCTTATCAAGTTATAAAATTTTACATGACACATCCTTTTATTCCATAATGAAACATCACCATATTGTGCAAACAAGCACGTCTCATCAGCTAAGTCTAGATAAAACAAGTTACCTTTTGTCTGCTCACCACCTCCAACTCATTTTCCATTGGCATCATAGATATTTTCTTTTTAGTGATGGAATTCAACTCTGTAACTAGAAGCATTCAACTTTGAAACACTCAATAAGTTATACTTAACATCATCAACCCAATATACATCATCACATCTGATTTTGTCAGTCAATTTAATTGATCCTTTCTCTTTGATATAACATGGTGTATCATTTCCAAATTTAACATAACCACCTTTACACTGATCTAAGGTTTCAAATTTATCTTTATCACTGGTCTTGTGTTGTGAACAACCACTATCAATAATCCAATGATCACCTTTTCTTATATAAGAAATTAGTGCAATTTTCTCATCATCATCAGAATCATATTTCATTGCAACATACACAACTTCTATATCATTTTCATCAAATTTATCAGATTCATTGTCAGAAGCTTCTTCAGCTATATAGCAGGATTTTTTACCTTTGTCTTTGTAATCCTTGTACTCCCTAAAGTCTCGGTCATCCTTCTTGTCTTTATACTTTCTATCACTTCTTTCATCTTTGTCATTCTTATCAGGACATCTTGTAGCAACATGACCAACCTTGTTACATGAAAAATAGATAATAGGAAGTTTACCTTTGAATTTTCCTTTTCCTCTAGATAGTCTTCTTGCCATAAGTGCCTCAAGTTCTTCTATATCATCATTAGAAGTGTCACTATCACTGTCCACACATTTCTTTCCTTTGTTTGATTTGTTGAAGACCAGCTATGACTTGAATGCAGATTCAATGGCTTGTGGAGTATAGTTATCAAAATTTGACATCTCAAATGCAGTAAGTTTTCCTACCAGACTTTCCATGATGCAAGAGCATCATATGCTCATCAAGGGCACATTGAAGATCCAATGCATTACAGAGGTCAAGGAACATCTTCTAGGGTCAATTGGGTAGTCCTTGCACCAATTATGGTTCATGGAAGCATAAAAAGTTATAATGTTGTATAAGGTCCTAATGGACTCATATGTGGAAAAAGTTGTAAAAGGGGCATGAAATAGGATTTTAGGATTTCATATGGTAGATGAGTCATTGGATAGGTTCTAGTAGGTTTTCATGATCATATCTTGTCATTAGACAGGTCAAAAGATTCAATAAACTCATTAAAAGCATAGTTTAATAGTTAGAAATTTGAATTTTTGAAAATAAATGGTTATAAGGCATTTTGGAGGGAAACTCCATAATTTAAATTTTGTTAAGAGTTAGAAAATGTAAACAGTTGGAGTCGGTTGGGAGGAAGGTTAACTACCTCCTAAAGTTATAAATGTGTCATGGTACGGCCTGTACCTCATCATAGTACGGACTGTTTCCAGAAAACTATAAAAAGTGTTTATTTTGCATAATAATTTGAAGGAAACTCAATTTTTCTGCACCTTTTGTATTGGTTAAGCATTGATGCACGTGTGAAGGCGTGTTGTGATTCTTAAATCTCAAGTTTGGATTGAAGACAGTAAATAGATTGTTAAACTTTTTATTATATACTGACGGTGACTGGCAGAGTTAACAGTTTTGTGTTTTCTTTTCAAGTTTCCATCACCATTCTATGGAATGAATTACTGATTCTCCATAGGATGGTTCTTTTCTGACATGTATAAGTATTTTTAACATTAAATTATCTTCTAACAGTAGTAGAGGTGGCCACCAAAGCATTTAACCAAAGCAATTAACCAAAGTTTTAATAGGGTGTTCCAGGAAGAAATAGTGGGACAATCATAATAGAAGGAGATTTGTCTTAAGGAAG
>MU224363.1:5119440-5159180 GCA_018584345.1 Thuja plicata
TAGAAGGTTGAAACACTTTGAAACCATTTGAATCACCCTTAATAACATATTCCATATCATCTTTGAAAGTTTGGAGTCAGGATCTAAAATTTTAGCCACATTTTTCCTTTGAGTGCCTTATAGGCCTGATAGGAGTTTGGGGTTTTAAACAAACATTTGATTGAATTCCATCACCTTTCATTGCCACTCTGCATCATTCCAAAGTCAAATTGTTATTAGGAGTACATCTCAATTACTAAATTGCAGATAATCTAATAGCATAAATAGGAAGAAGTGTTCTTAGTACCTTTCTCATGATGGTGTTATCATCAATGATTGTTGTAGCTCCTCTAATAGCATTTACAACTTCCATTATCCTACCATAATACGAAACTATATTTTCTCCTTCTTACATTTTCATTTCATCAAACTTACCTCTCAAGATTTTAGAATTGGCTCTTAGCACATTTGTGTCATCTCCATAGATGGTTTCAAGGACATTCCATAGTTTCTTTGTGCTTGTATAGTCCTTTATATCTTGAAACTTGTGATAGTTGAGGGATGATGCAATCTCCAACATTGCTTGATTATGTTCTTTCTTTTCTCTTAACTATGAAAAAATGAGAGCTCTAGTAGGGTCTACATATTCTTGGTCAACATGACATTTAGTAGAATCACCAACACCAACCAAGTGAAATTTCATGAAACTTTGCCATGCAAGAAAGTTATCCTTGTTCAAATTCAGTACCTCCCTTTTATGCATCTTGATCTTTTGCTCCAAGTATCTTCAAAATGTTTCAAGAGAACTAAGCTCTGATACCAATTGTTAGAATGAATTTAGAATAACTAAGAGGGGGGGGGTGAATCAGTTATCCTCAAGTCCAGATGTGCCTATTTAAAAATTTATACCAATTTGAACAATTCAGATCTGCTCAGCAAAAATATTATAAAAGTGTGCAGTTTACTATACTAATGAAATAAGCTTGCATAAACTTAACAGTAAAACAAAACATAAAAATTCACACATTTTGACACCATGATATAATGTGGAAACCCAATATTGGAAAAGCTACGAGTAAAATGCTACCAAAATTTCAATCTTCTGAAGTGAGCTCTGTTAGGAGCCAACCCTGTTAAAGGTTACAAAACACAATGTTAAATGTGACCTCGTTAAAGGATTTAATCACCTTGTCAAGAGTGGCCTTGTTAGAGGACTTAGAACATTACAATCTGAATGTCACCTTGCTCAAAGGATTTATACAATGACTGCTAGGTAAACCTTGTTAAAGGATTTGAACTAATACAATGGTTAGAAAGTAATCAATAGGTTTGATCTGATTCATACAGCTTACTTTGAAATCCAGATCCAACTCAGCTCTTATGCTAATTCACTGAGTGGCCTCCATTCTCATCTCAAACTCTAGATGTGCTTGGAAATCCATCAAAAAATCTCTCTCTCTACTTCTATGATTAGCCTTCTTTTCTTATATCTTGCTAGCCATTCAATTAACTATGCCATCCTCTTGCATGCTCTGCATACACAGCTCTGCATACCTCTACATGAATAATCCATTGATATTATCATATACCTCTTTATCTAGGTTAGATAAATATTTTGCCGCTTAATCAAGATCGTAGATCTTAGGTTAGATCAGATCCAATGGACCTTTCCATCATTAAATTTAATTTATTTCTCCAATACAATAACCAATTAAATCTTGAATCCATATGTTAATAACATTTTCCCATGCATATAATTAATGAGGACCAACATTAAATATCCATAAAAAACTTCACATATTCCAATAAATTCAATAATGTCGGCCAAAGATCTCAAATCTCATTAATTATCAAAATACTGTTGCTCGACCAACATTGTATTCTTCTGCTTGGTCACCTCTGTATTCCTCAATATTTCACTAGTGCTTAGCCATCACTGGCTTCGCTTTTCTCGGCATCAACCTCACAGTGAACTATCAGTGAAAGATAAACAACATATCACTTTGCCAATGTGCCAAATGATTAAGTACCCTTGTGTTTACTCATAACTCAACCGTTTCACTCGGTCTTCTTGTTATCCTTTTCTTTAAATCAAATAGATATGGTACTCAAATAGATCACAATAGTCTCACTAGTTAAGGTTTGACATCAATGAAAAAATAGTAATCGTTTCTATTATAGCTTTCAAAACAATCTTTCCAACAGAATGAATAAATATGACCGATAAAAAAAAGAATGAATAAATATGGTTTATTCATAGGGAATAGAAACAAATCTTAGGTCATTCATTCCAAGAGGATAAATTAGTGAATTATTAATCAAATTGAACACATTAATGTACAATTGAATTTATTTTGATAATATTGATAGGAGTATGATAGGTTCGAGACATTGTTGAACTTTGACAATGTGCTCAAATAATGATATTTGATAATGATTAAATAACATCAATGAATTTTGATGGTGCCATAGGATTGATATAGGGATAGGGAAACATCGATGAACTTGGACAATATTCCCAAAATGATGATTATCTGTAATAGCATTGATGAACTTGGACAATGTTCCCAAAAAGATGATTATCTGCAATAGCATTAATGCACTTGGACAATACTATCGAATTGATAATGATAGGTTGATAACGATAACATCGATGAACTTGGACAATGTTATCAAATAGATGATAAAAGGATACTAAGCATTGATGAACTTACATAATGTTATCAAATAGATGATAAAAGGATATGAAGCATTGATGAACTTGGAAAATTCCCCTAGAATGATGACAAGATTTATTAGATTTAGAAAGGAGTGTGATTGATCGATTTGAGAGGTGATTTAATTATGCATCGATGATCTTGGAAAATGCCCTAGAATGGTTGGAATAAGTCCAAAAAGATTATGAAATGATTAGGAGTAGAATAGAATAGATTTGAATTTATTTTGGATGATTTGATATGGTTTAGGATTGAATAGGATTGGTTTAGGGTTGATCAGAATTGATTAGGAAAATGATCAATTTCACAAAGAGAATAGAAATATCAGTAAATAATTGAATAATTTTGCAATATTTGATTATCTACAAAAGACACAATTTTTTCATATAATAAATATCATATGCGCAACATAGAGGAATAATTAAATTGCAAAACAATGTTTCAATTGTAATGCTAAAAATGTTAAAACATGTAGACTAGCAGGCTTGAACCATTTTTGGGTGTCTACATTTTGCCCCTCTTTGATACAATGCGATTGTGAGTGTTGTGTCAAAGAATCTTGAAGAAAATTGCATAAAAACATGCCCCAGTCATAATGGGATACATAGGTACCCCCTCGAGAAATTGACCAAAGAATGCAAGTAATAGGTCAATTTGTCCACAATGACGAGACAAATCCACAACAATAAATGGATCAAAAATTGGAGGTCAATTGCAAAAGATATGAGGTTCAAAGTGAAAAAAGCATCAAAAACAACACAAAAGGAAAAGGTTGCACGTCCATCTAGGCAACCAAGATGCTATAAAAAGGATTGGAGAGGGATTTGGAGGTCATTTTAACTCATAATTTTGGAGAAATTTGAGCTCTGGAGCAAGGAGAATGGATCGAGTTCCAGTGCAGAATTAGTGCAGGGAATGAGTGCACAACTAACAACACCCGACCGATGTAGGACCAGAGGTGAGTAAATTTGAGCCTCTCAGTCACTTGTAGGGTTTGCACTCTTTTCTAGGAATTTAGGGCTAAAAAATGAGTCAAAACAAGGTCAAATGGGGTCCACATGTGCCAACTATGTAGCTCATGTGACCAACTACGTAGGTCACATGCCCAACTACACAGCAAGCGCATTTGGCATGACCAAGTGCGCAACATAGATGACCAAGTGTGCTACCTACATAGTTGGTTAGCCAAACTGCATATTTGGTAAATAAAACTACAAAAGGAGGGAAAATAGGGTCTGGGGAGTCCTAAGCCTTCCCAAACCATTGTAAAATAGGTCAAAACCCTAGAATAAGGTCAAAATCAAGTCAAAGTTGATCAAAACAGGTCCTGGGTTGGTCAATAAGTAACAGATAGTAGACCGACATGTCTGGATATCCATCATAGACTGAGCAGGCATGAGAGGCACATCCTAGCCTCTCTAGGGCTCTACTATATCACCTATATGCCCAAGATTAGGGTAAATCATAGATTGATTACAGGACTTGCAGAGCGATGGCACTTAGAAATGAATTCATTCCACCTACCCACAGGAGAGGTGACAATGACATTGGAGGATGTGTGGCACATCCTCAGGATTCCTATAAATGCTGAGATAGGAGAGTAGAAACCCATGATGGGGAGATCAACACTTCACCATTTGTTCAATAGCGATGATGAGGACCTAGACATCCAAGACTATGATATCAGGTGGGAGACTATGGCGACACAACATCATAGACTGATAAGAGTAATATGTTGTGTGACCAAAGCACTACTAGTGCCAGATAGATGAGGCTATGGATTCCCTATCAGCTAGGAGAGAATCATAGAAGGCATAATTATGGAGGGTACAGTGTTTTCATGGGGTCCCTGCATGTTGGCGATGACCTACTATCAATTCCATCAAGTAGCTTATAGAGGGGGGTTAACGATTAGTAGCAGGATTATGCTACTACAAGTGTGGGATTATGAGCACACAGCTCTCTTTTAGCCCATTAACGGAGGATCATACTACTAGATATTTTATATGTGTACTTCTATCAAGGAGCACTCACATAGGGGCCACTGGGTTACGCATTGCATTTCAGACATTAGATAGACATTCTCATAGATTTCACATGGAAACCATACAAAGATTGCCCCGAATGGGATGATGACAAAGAGACCTTACCCTAGTGCTGGCACAAGAGGTACCTCATCAAGAGGAATATCATAGGTCACATGGTGATCAAGATGCACTTTCCAGAGAGAGTAGGCATGTAGTTTGGAGAGAGACAGGGTGTACTGACAGGAACAACATTGTTTGCACAATCGACGGGTGAGATCAGGGAATAGGGTGTAGTACTCTACCCTCAGGTAGCATACGTAGAGTTTGAGAATTTTTAGCCTAGACAATGGGGAGAAGGTGCAGATATAATAGATGCATGGATGATAGTTGAGTATGAATGATGGTTTCCTGAGTATAAGCTTGTTACTCTAACAGATCTGGCGGTTCTAGTAAAGAGATTGCAGATGGATAGGAATAAGAGAATGAAGGATGAGAATGAGGAGGATTAGTAGAGTGGAAAGGATGGGGATAGTGCTGATAGTGATCCCAGTGTGATGCCTATGTAGATGGATGAGGACATAGATGATCTAGTATAGGATGAGGACATACAGGTTCCCGATGACAGGTTTTAGGATGATAGGTTGTAGAGATAACACATTACAGATTAGACTATCTAGATAGACTGGCTAACCCATGAGAGAGACACAGATAGAGCTGCCTGGGGAGCCAAGTAGGCATCATGGAGTGCAGAGCGATCATGATTTAGAGAACACATGGACAGATGGAGGGCAGAGAGAGATAGAGATAGAGTAGCATTCTCAGCCAGATTGGATAGGTTGACAGTAGAGAGGGATACTTTGATTGTCTCTCGAGATACAACTATGTCTAGAGCACAAAGGGATGAGGAAGAGTCATGATAGTTCATCAGTACCATCACCGATGTCAACGTGCATTGGGTTGTATAGAGGCTAGGGGATGCTTGAGTAGGGTCACGGTATTGGAAGGACATGTATAGGAGGGATGTGCCACAAGAGCAGTGGGCACCGAGCTATAGAGTGTCTTCTATCATATCGCCATCTAGGAAGACACAAAGTAGTGGGGGAGTGCTGGGACCAAGGGGGCCACCTAGATTAGGATAGATAGGGCACCATGTAGGAAGAGCCTTATCTTCTAGACAAGATAGGGATTAAGAGGACCGAGAGAGCAGAGGCTCATAGGAGAGTGTCTCTAGAAGAGGGAGATTTTTTATAAACATGTTATAGATAACAAACATTCCTGCCTTAGTGTATATAGACACCTTGATTTTTATACTCTGATACTCTTTTGAGATATATATATTGTTAGAATGAATTTAGAATAAAAAAGAGGGGAGGGGTGAATCAATTATCCTCAGGTCTAGATGTAGTAAATAAAAACTTTTCATATTTCAGATCTACTTGGCAGTAGTAGCATATGTCAACAAGTTAATCATGCAGTTTACTGTCAATTGTATTTAGCTTTTAGAAACATAACAGTAAAACAAACCATAAGCATTCATACAAGTTGACACAAGTATTTAACGTGGAAACCCAATATGGGAAAAACCACCAGAAATATGCTACCAAGTTTTCACTCTTCTGAAGTGAGCTCTGTGAGGAGCCAACCCTGTTAAAGGTTACAATAACACACTGCTAGGTGTGACCTAGTTAAAGGATTTAATCACCCTGTCAGGAGTGGCCTTGTTAGAGGACTTAGAATATTCCACCTGAATGTCACCTTGTTAGCGGATTTATACAAATGACTGTTAGGTCAACCTTGTTAAAGGATTTAACTGATACAATGGTTAGAAAGTAATCAGCAGTTGTGATATGGTACATACAACTTACTTTGCAAATTTATATCCAATTATAGCTCAGATGTTTACTTACTAGATAGCTTGCCTTGTCATTTCAACCTTCTGATCTGCTTGGAAATTCATGAAGAAATCAAGCATGCAACTCTCTACTTATGTATTTAGCCTTCTCTACTAGATCATGCCAAACAGTAAATCAACTATGCAAAACATCTTGCATACACATCCACTTCACATTCAACAACACTCCTCTTGCATATTAAATGAATAACCCCTTGAGGTTATCATATACCTCTCTGTCTAGGTCAAATAAATATTTGGCCTCTTAAATAAGATTGTAGATATTATGTTAGGTCAGATCCAATGGATCATCCCATCTTTGCATTACATTTACTTCTCCAAGGTAGTCTCTGATGACATCTAACTGATTGAATGTTTGATAATGTTAAGTTGAAGATGACGCAAGAGATTAAATTAGTTAATGGTTTATATTGTCATTGATGTCAACTTGATATCATCTGTATGGTCTTATACATAATGCCAAAGAATTCAGAGAATCAATGGAATAGAGGTTATACTTTCAAAAATGCATAAAAGTCAAGTACTCACTAAGTGACAGACCACACCGGCAGAGTGCACACCATCGGTAAAGACAGAGATAAAGTCACAGTGATGGCCGACTAGCTGAAGACAGTGTTGTCCAATGAAGCAGAATCATAGGATGGCCGAGGAGCTGAAAATAGTGTTTCCCGATGAGAAATATTCAATGATGCCTGACGGACAGAGATCCCGAAGCTAACTGAAGTTGCACCGACAAAACTGGTAGTTGTCACCGGCGACGAACTGCAGAATTGACCAACATAATAGAGAGATCAGAAAATGACAAAATATCTAGCTGGCAGAGCTTAAGGATAGACTTAACTGGTTGTTTTATTTGTTTTATTCAACCACAATTAAGCAATTGATTTATACAGTTGGCAAGAAGATAACTATGAGGTAAATCAAGAGTTAAAGCCATAAATAAATTTGGCTGGATTATTTTTCATGCCAAGAATCAAGAATCAAGAATAAATAATTAAGGAATATCATTTCTATATAAGAGACAGGCATAATTCATTTTCATAAGAAATCAAATACATATGGGAGTGAATTGAAAGAAGATGCTGAAGAGAAACTGGTGAAGGTTAAGCTTCATAAAGTCCTGATCAATCAAGCTAAGGGAGAGCTAAAGAATTCTACAGAAACTGACGAACAGTGAAGCACATCATCACAGAGTAGAAAGTGTGAAGTACAAAGGAACTAAATTGATACATTAATCAGAGAGGTATTGTATGTAAATAGATCTGAATATCTGCAATTCAAGTTGCATTAGAAATAGGTCATTGTGTTTTGGTTTAACCATTGAAGCATTAAGTCTCTTAACAGAGCAGGACTTAACAATATTTTATAATTGAGGTATATCCTAATAGATTACCAAAAAGGTTGACTCATGATAGTAGCATCTATCTTTCCTAAATCCTATTGACAGTCTAAGAAGGAGGTTGATTCAAGGATGGTAGTAAGACTAGCATAAAGCCTATTGACAGTTTAGAGGCTGATTCAAGGATGGTAGCGTAGATGCCAGATACTTAGTGATAATCTATGTATAAAAATTCTCTAACAAGGTTGCACTTAATAGTGTGTTTGTAACCTTTAATAGGGTTGGCTCCTAACAGGGCTCACTTTAGAAGAGTGAAAATTTGGGATACCGGTCCTAGTGGTTTTTCCCTTAACAGGGTTTCCACGTTAAAATCCTTGTGTTATGTGTGTATGGTTTATTACTTTATTGTTTTACATTTCACATATGTATTTATGGATTGATTGGTATACTCTGCATATTTAATAGGCATCGGTAAATAAGTTTTACTTCCTATTGGTAATCAAGGAGAATAGGGACAGACAAGGTAAACCGACAGACAATCATTTGTTTCAAGTATTTCAAAGGCATACATCTTTTAGGGACTTAATAATTCGAGGTATATTAATTGGTGGATTAAAGTTTAAAAGGATAAATTTTTGAGGCCACTGATTCACCCCCCCTCTCAGTTATAACTAACAATTGGTATCAGAGCTTGTGTGCTTAGAAGGAAGGTTTCAAGACCTAAGTAAAGATCACAAGACGAATAGACGAGATGTGCCCAAGTTGAACAAAGACAACTTTGCTTCATGGCAAAGCAGAATAAAGCTTCACTTATCAGGTATTGGCAATGATATTAATCAATACTTAGATACTACATATGTGTTGGCTACATGACCATTGATAGTAGATCAATTGAGAGTAAAGCATGAACATAACTGCATGGTTATAGAACGTTCAACCTCACTCTTTGATGTTGAATTTGAGGATGTCAAAGATTGCAAAAATGCAAAGACAATGTGGGACAAGTTGAAGCTTGTACATGGAGGTGATGCAAATGTTCTGAGAGCCAAGGCAGAAATCCTTAGAGGAAAGTTTGATGATCTTAGAATGAAATAAGGTGAAAAAATCACTTAGTACAACACAAGAATAAAAGAAGTAGTCAATGCTATATGAGGTGTTGGAGGTACACTTGAAGAGGAGACAGTTGTAAGTAAAATCTTAAGAACCTTATTGCATGTATATACTATTAGAGTCTCTGCTATTCAATAAATTAGAGTAGTATCAAATAATATAGTCACTCTTGATAGCCTGATTGGTAGACTAATTTCATTTGAGATGAATAACTTTGATAATAGTGTCTTACCTAGTTTAGAGTCTGCATTCAAGTCTTCTATGAGAATAAAAAAATCTAGTCAGAGACACTCATCTAGAAGAGATAGTGAAAGTGAAAGTGAAGAAGAAAATCTAGATGAAATTGAAGCACTCGTGGCAAGAAGAATGCTAAGAGGAAAAGGTAAATACAAAGGAAAGTTACCACTTGTATGTTTCAATTGTAAAGAGATTGGACATTTTGCTGCAAGATGTCCTAACAAAAGAAAAGATGACATAAGTGACAATAGATCTTTTGAGAATAAATCTGACAGAGGTGATAACAAAGATTACAGAGGTTACCAATGATCAGAAATAAGTGATACCTGAGATTACAAGGACAAAGACAAGAAGGCTAGCTACCTAGCTGCTTGCAAAGATGAAGATACTGACACCGAACCGGATGATGATGTTGAGATAGTGTTTGTAGCTGTGAAGGATGATTCAAATGAAGATGAAAGGTATGAAGAAACTGTACTCATATCTAAGATTAGTAAAAATGATATCTGGATTATAGATAGTGGTTGCACTCACCATATGACCGGTGACAAAGAAAAGTTAAATACTTTTGAATGCTATAAAAGTGGTACAGTAAGAATGGGAAATGATTCACCTTGTCAAATTGAAGGTAAAGGAACAGTAATGCTGACTAACCTGATTAAATGTGAAAATGCTTATTGGGTAAAAGGATTGAATTATAATCTGTTGAGCATTTCTCAGCTGAATAATACAGGTCATAGAGTAGCATTTGAGAACAAGAAGGCAAAAATATTCAATGAATCAGGAAAACTGATTGGTACCGGTGAACAAACCAAAGGTAACTTATTCTATCTGAATGATACTAACCTCACTTTCTTGATGACTAGAAATGAAGACATATGGCTATGGCACAAAAGGTTGTGTCATGTGAATTTTGACAACATGATGAGAATAAGCAGGAAAAGAAGTGTAAGAGGCTTACCGACGATGACAAAGCTAAACAACATCATGTGCAAGAATTGTCAAAAAGGTAAAATGACAAAGTCTAGTTTCAAAAGCAAAACCCATACATTTGTTGATATTCTAGATTTAGTCCATACTGATTTATGTGGACCTATGAGGACAAAGAGCTATTATGGAGATAGATATTTTATTCTCTTTGTTGATGATTACTCTAGAATGATGACAATCATGTTTCTAAAAGAAAAATCTGAAGCATTCAAGATGTTTAAATGGTATAAGGCTATGGTAGAAAAACAAAGTGGTAAGGATCTAAATTTTTTGAGATCAGATAGAGGAGGAGAATTTATATCAAATGAATTCACTAATTTTTATAATGAGCATGGTATAAAAAGATAGGTTTCTGCACCAAGAACACCATAGAAAAATGGGATTGCTGAGAGAAGGAACAAATCAATAGTTGATTGTACAAAAACACTTATGATAGAGAAGGACATTACCCAGATCTTCTGGAGGAAAGCTGTTAGCACTGCCGTCTATATAGTTAATAGAGTATAATTGAACAAGGACTCAAAGAAGACTCCTTATGACCTATGGTATGGTAAAACACCCAATGTAAGTTACTTCAAAATATTTGGCAGTCAATGTTATGTCTTAAAGGACAATATAAATGGAAAGCTCGATGCCAAAAGTGATGAAGGTATTTTTCTGGGGTATTCTACCAAAAGCAAAGCTTTTAAATGTCTAATCAAGGCTTCTAACAAAATAGTTGAAAGTGCAAATGTGAAAATTAATGAATTTACAGAAAAGAATGAGCTAGAAAGCACAAAAGAACTAGAAGACTACAACAAGTTTGTATACTGTGAAGAACGCATAACTCTACCTAAGCAACAGTGCTTAAATCTAGAACAATAGAATGTTGCAACTGATGGTTAGAATGTCGTTACCGACAGTTAGGTTAATGATCAAGATAATGTGCAAGGTAATGAAGATCAAGCTTATATACAAAGAGTTGTACCTATACTTGCAAGATATTTAAGAAGGAACCATTGAGAGGATTAGATAATAGGAGATAAGAAAGCTGGTACAAGAACAAGAATTAAGTCTTTAAACTCAAATTGCTTAATTTGTGAGTTTGAACCAAAGTCTGTCAATGCTGCACTAGATAATGAAGAATGGATAAGTGGTATGAATGATTAGATTGAACAGATTGAAAAGAACAAGATATGGTCACTTGTGCCAAGACCAGATGACAAGAATGCCATTGGTACAAATTGGATATTTAGGAACAAACTGAACAAGAATGGAGAAGTCACAAGGAACAAAGCAAGACTAGTATGCAAGGGGTATGCACAAGAGGAAGGTATAGACTATGGAGAAACCTTTGTACCCATTACTAGGCTAGAAGGAGTAAGAATTCTACTTTCTTATGCTGCATAGAAAGGATTCAAAGTATATCAAATAGACATCAAGTCAGCATTCCTAAATGGAATACTTGAAGAAGAGGTATACATTGAACAACCAGAAGGGTTTGTGGATCCAGACAAGAGGAACATGGTATGTAGAATTCACAAAGCCTTGTATGGATTGAAACAAGCTCCTAGAGCCTGATATGAATGACTTCATTCCTATCTAATAAGTATTGGATTCATAAGGACTAGTGAAAATAGTAATCTTTATTTGAAAGAAGATACTAATGCTAACACTTTGATTGCTAAAATATTTGTTGATGACATCATATTTGGAGGCAATGATATGCTATTCAAATCATTTGCTGATGAGATGAGAAAAGAATTTGAGATGTCTACATTTGGAGAGATCAAGGTCTTTCTTGGTCTACAGATCATTCAACAAAGTGAAGGTATTTTCATTACACAGTCCAAATACATCAAAGAAGTTCTAAAAATATTCAAGATGGAAGATTCCAAACCTGTTGGAACACCAATGGCTATTGGATGAAAATTAACAAAGGAAGACAAGACAACAGAGGTAAATCAGACTCTATATAGATCAATGATAGGAAAACTCATGTATGTTATATACACTAGACCAGATATTGCACATGCAGTAGGAATTGTTGCTAGATTTTCTGCTAACCCTAGGGAATCACATATAACTATTGTGAAAATAATTCTAAGACATCTAAAGAATACTGAGGAATTTAGCTTATGATATAGAAGAGAAGGAAAATTTGAACTAAAAGTGTTTACCGATGCTGATTGGGCTGGAAATCTTGATGACCAAAAGAGCACAACTGGAGGAGCATTCTTTATGGGTGACAGACTTCTCACATGGATTAGCAAGAAGCAAGGATGCATCTTGCAGTCCACTGTAGAAGAAGAATATGTTGTTGCTGCTACAAAATACTCAAATATTGCATAGATCAAACAGTTGCTGGAAGGTATGCATATGAAGATCAAAGAACCAGTAATTATCTATTGTGATAATACCAGTGCAATAAATATTTCCAACAATCTAGTCATGCATGCAAAGACTAAACACATTGCCATCAAGTATCATTATTTGAGAGAACAAGTTCAAGAAAAAGAGGTCATACTTGAATATGTGCAATCAAAAGAACAATTGGCCAATATCTTCACCAAGCCACTGCCCAAGGATACATTTGAGTACCTAGGGAAAAGACTAGGGGTCAAACCCATGTCTACCAGTCAGTAAAAGGACTGAAAGATGCATCAGCCATATATTATCAGAATATCATTCATGATTGATGCAAGCGGAAGTTGAACTTCAAAGCTACATCTATATATAGAAAAGTATATATCATAACAAAGCACCAGAGCAAATTGTTATATTGATGATGAATAAGGGAAATTCAAGGAATATATTATGGATAGAAGAACTTGTTTGAAAAAATGTCAGATATTTGTGAAAATATTTGTTTGGCATTAATGTCAAAGGGAGAGAATGTATCCATATTATCATCAGAAACTATTCATTATCAGATTACTCCAAACAAAGAGAGATCATATCCATAGAGAGAGAATTTGTATCAAAGTTGCAAACAAAAGATAGAGACATTAAAGAAGAAGAAAAATCAAGAGAGAAATTGACATAGATAGAGGATACAACACATTAGAAGAAGAAATGAAAAAGTTGTAAGAATCAAATCTAAGCTTACACAGAGCTTACCGACGGTCAAACATTTTTATCGGTTATCAAAACAAACTGTTTGGTAATTTGATGAATCTCAATAATTTTATTTTATGTTGTATTAGAAATAGTATAGTATGATAATATAGTATGTTTCCATCAATGCCAAAGGGAGAGATTGATGACATGTAACTGATTGAAAGTTTGATAATGTTAAGTTGAAGATGATGCAAGACATTAAATCAGTTAATTGTTTATATTGTCATTGATGTCAACTTGATATCATCTGTATGGTCATATACATAATGCCAAAGACTTAAGAGAATCAATGGAACAGAGGTTATGCTTTCAGCAATGCATAAAGTCAAGTATTCACTAAGTGATAGACCACACCGGCAGAGTGCACACCATTGGTAAAGATAGAGATAAAGTCACAGTGATGCCCGGCGAGCTGAAGATAGTGTTGCCTGATGAAGTAGAATCACAGGATGCCCGACGAGCTAAAAATAGTGTTGCCCAAAAAGAAAGATTCAATAATGCCTGATGGACAGAGATCCCAAAGCTAACTGAAGTTGCACTGACAGAACTGGCAGTTGTCACCGCTGACGAACTGCAGAATTGACCGACAGAACAGAGAGATCAAAAAATGGAAAAATATCTAGCTGGTAGAGCTTAAGGATAGACTTAAATGGTTATTTTATTTATTTTATTCAACTATAATTAAGCAATTGATTTATACAGCTGGCAAGAAGATAACTACGAGATAAATCAAGAGTTAAAGCCGTAAATCAATTTGGCTGGATTATTTTTCATGCCAAGAATCAAGAATCAAGAATTAAGGAATATCATGTCTATATAAGAGACAAGCATAATTCATTTTTGTAAGCAATCAGATACACAGGGGATTGAATTGAAAGAAGATGCTGAAGAGAAACTGGTGAAGGTTAAGCTTCATATAGTCCTGATCAATCAAGCTAAGGGAGAGCTAAAGAATTCTATACACACTGACGAACAGTGAAGCACAATATCATAGAGCATAAAGTGTGAAGTACAAAGGAACTAAATTGATACATTGATTAGAGAGGTATTGTATGTAAATAGATCTAAATATTTTCAATTCAAGTTGCATTAGAAACATGTCATTGTGTTTCAGTTTAACCATTGAAGCATTAAGTCTCTTAAAAGAGTAGGACTTAATAGTATTTTATAATTGAGGTATATCCTAACAAATTACCAAAAAGGTTGACTCATGAAAGTAGCATCAGTCTTGCCTAAAGCCTATTGACAGTCTAAGAAGGAGGCTGATTCAAGGATGGTAGTAAGATTAGCATAAAGCCTATTGATAGTCTACAGGTTGATTCAAGGATGGTAGCGTAGATGCCAGATACTTATTAACAATATATGTATAAAATTCCTCTAACAAGGTTTCACTTAACAGTGTGTTTGTAACCTTTAATAGGGTTGGCTCCTAATAGGGCTCACTTCAGAAGAGTGAAAATTTGGGGTACCCGTCCCAGTGGTTTTTCCCTTAACAGGGTTTCCACATTAAAATCCTTGTGTTATGTTTGTATGGTTTATTACTTTATTATTTTACATTTCACATATGAATTTATGGATTGATTGGTATACTTTTCATATTTACTGAGCATCGATAAATAAGTTTTACTGCCTATTGGTAATCAAGGAGAATAGGGACAGACAAGGTAAACTGACAGACAGTCATTTGTTTCAAGTATTTCAAAGGCATACATCTTTTAGGGACTTAATAATCTGAGGAATATTAATTGGTGGATTAAATTTTAAAATGATAAATTTTTGAGGCCACTGACTCACCCCCCCTCTCAGTTATTACTAACAGTCTCTAATTAAATCTTGAAAATATGCATTAATTACGGTTACTCATACATTAAATAACGTGGATCAATCTTTAATTAACATTACATATCCCAATAAAATTAACTAAGTCGGTCAGAGATCTCAAATCTCATCATTTATCCAATTGTTGTACGTCAGCCAACATCACTATTTTCACTCGGTAATTTCACGGGTGCTTGGCATTGAACAACTTTGCTTGTCACGAACAACTTTTCTCGGCATAGAACATCCAAAAAAACTATCTTTGAAAGATAAACAACTAATTACTTTGCCAACGTGCCAACTAATCAAGTACCCTTTTATTTTCCTTAACTCAACCGTTCACTTGGTCTTCTTGTTAAATCTTCTTCATCAACAATAGATATGGTACTCAAATAGATAACAATTGTCTCACCCATTAAAGTTTGACAACAATGACAAAAAAAACAATTGCTTGCATTGTCACTTTCCAACAATCTTCCTCTTTGGTATTGATGGCAACACAAAATATTAAAACAATGATTTAACAAGCATAGTTACCAACCAATCCAAAAAGTCACCTGTGTTCCTTGACATGAATGAATCCTCATTAATGTCTTTAGCTTCATTCTGATTCCTATCTGTAACATTTCTCCCTCTATGTCTGTAATCACACTGTAATCATCTGTGTCTAATCATCTATAGACTCCCTCTGAGTAGATAATCACTTCAATGTTTTCAATAGTAACTTCTGCCTCTATGTAATCTTTCCCTCTTGGTAATCTCTCTTTTCTCGACAATCTCTTCCTCTTTATAGGTAATCTCTCCCTCTTTGACAAAAATGCCAAAGACATCGATATCATTATCATGTAGATCTTTAGTATCATGCTGATCCTATCATCTTGATTATGACTGATTTTTCTTTTATGTCCTTGTCCATCTTCACAACTTTAGCCAACATCCTAAAGTGTGACTAACTGTGCATCAATGTGTCAAATATTTTGAATGTAATATTTGATGCAACAGTACCATACAAAACTTAATTATCCTCAGTTAGGGGAATCACCCCCAATTTACCTTGTAGATACTCATGAGCATCCTTGGGTAGTGCTTTTGTGAATATGTCTGCTAATTGTTCTTTAGTGTTCACATAATCCAGTCTCACTTCTTTACTTTGAACTAGCTCCCTCAAGTAATGATACTTCATAGCTATTTTCTTTGTCTTTGAGTGCATAATATGAATTTGAAAAATATTAATAGCACTCGTGTTATCACAATATTTGAAAAATGAATCAGTGATTTCTTCCGTCATACCTTTTAGTAGTATCTTCAACCACACAATGTTAGAATAGTTAACTATTGCTACCACATACTTGGCTTTAGCTATAGATTGTGAGGTGTAGTTCTATTTCTTGCTTGTCTAGGAGATTAATCTCTTCCCTAAAAGAAATTCTCCACCAGTAGTGTTTTTCCTGTCATCAACATTTCCAGCCCAATCAGAGTTAGTGTAAACTCTGAGTTCAAACTTGTCATTCTTTTTGTAGTATAGACCTTAGTCATTAGTTCCTTTCAAATATCTTAGAATCCTTTTTACTGCCATCATGTGAGTTTCCTTGGGATTAGCAAAAAACCTTGCAACAATCCCAATAGCTAGGGAAATATTATCTCTACTGTGTACAACATACTATAGTTTTCCAATCATTGATCTATATAGTGTTTGGGTCACTTCTTTTGTGTCATCATCTTTTGTCAGCTTCTATCTAGTAGCCATGGGTGTACTCACTAGTTTGGACTCTTCCATTCCAAAAGTTTTCAGTATCTCTTTGTTATATTTAGATTGAGTGATATAGATAACATTCTTCATTTGATAAATTTGTAAGCCAACAAAGAATTTTATTTCACCAAACATAGACATCTCAAACTCAGTTTGCATCTCTATTGCAAATTTTTGACATAACACATCTTGTCCACTAAATATGATGTCATCTACAAAATTTTTAGCTAATAATATACCCTTTCTTTGCTCTGTCTTTAAGTATAGGTTGCTGTTGTCATTGTTTCTTGCAATCCAATCTTGATCAGATAAGTGTACAATCTCTGATACCATGCTCTTAGAACTTGCTTCAATCCATATAATGCTTTGTGCAATCTGCAAACCATATCCCTTTTGTTTGGGTCTATAAAACCATTAGCTTGCTCAATATGCACTTCTTCTTCCAAGAT
The DNA here is from genome assembly GCA_018584345.1 of Thuja plicata. Lineage (NCBI taxonomy): Eukaryota > Viridiplantae > Streptophyta > Pinopsida > Cupressales > Cupressaceae > Thuja > Thuja plicata. Next base: position 5,136,868 of record MU224363.1, read on the forward strand.
ACCATTGAGAAATGCAGATTTCACGTCCATCTAATAAACTTTGAATCCTTTATAGGCTGCATATGCAAGTAAGGTTCTGACACCTTCCAATCTTGCAACTGAGGTGAAGGTTTCACTGTAGTCAATTCCTTCCTCCTATGCATAACCCTTGCATACTAGTCTAGATTTTTTTCTTGTCACATCTCCATGTTCATTCAGTTTGTTCCTAAATACCCACTTTGTGCCAATTATATTTTTATCATTTGGTCTAGATACAAGTGTCCAAGTTTTTTTCTTCTTAATTTGTTCAATTTCCTCATTCATTGCTTGTATCCAATCTTCATTTTCTAAAGCATGTTTCACTGTTTTGGGCTCAAATTCACATAACAGACATGTGCCATTTTTCAACTTACTTCTTGTCATAAAAACATAATCCTTTGATCCAATGATTTGATCAAAATTGTGATTTCTTCTCATGTATTTGGCTAGAGTAGTCTCAGTCCTTGCTTTAGGTTCATCATTTGTATTCAGTTCTGGTTGATTCTGTGACTTGACATCTCCATTAGATAGCTTGACATTCACTTCAAGTTGCTCGACAACTCCTCTCTATGACTCGACAGGTGCATGCTATTGTTTAGTAGTAGTCTCAAGTAGTGAATTAGAATATTCCTCATCCATATATATGAATGATCTGTAGCTTTCACGCTCTTGTGTACTTTCAGCTTCATTTCTTTTTTCAAACTCATCAATTCTTACATTTGCACTTCAACAATTTTGTTAGTATTAGAATTCAAACATTTGTATGCTTTGCTTTTCATTGAATAACCAAGGAATATGCCTTCTTCACCTTTAGCATCTAGTTTTCCATTTCTGTTTTCTTCCAGTATAAAACATTTTCTTCCAAATGCTTTAAAATACTTTACACTAGGTGCATAACCATACCAAAGTTCATAAGGTGTAGCATCTATACCTTTATTGACTTGAACTCTATTCAGTGTATAGACTGCAATACTTACAACTTCTTTTAAATATTTTTGTGCAACACTTTTCTCCATCATTAGTGTTCTAGCACAGTCCATGATAGATTTGTTCCTTCGTTCAACAATACCATTTTGTGGAGGAGTCCTGGGTATGAACATCTGTCTCTTTATGCCTCGTCATTGCAGAACCTATTAAACTCATTAGAAATAAACTCTCCACCTCTATCAGATCTTAAGCATTTCAAACTTTTACATGTTTCCTTTTCAACTTTAGCTGAGTACCATTTAAATAACTGGAATGCATCAAATTTTTCCTTGAGAAATATTACAGTCATCATCCTTGAATAATCATCAACAAATATAATAAAGTATCTAGCACCACAATAGCCTCTTTCTCCAATGGGACCATAGAGATCAGTATGGATCAATTTCAGAATTTCCTCTGATGTGTGTTTTACTCTTGAAACTAGATTTAGTCATCTTTCCTAGTTGACATTGTTTACACATAGCATTCTTAGGTTTCTTTAACTTAGGTAGCCTTCTAACCTTTTTTAGTTTACTTATGCTTACCAAGTTATGTGAACTTTGATAACTTGATAACTTTGATAAGTTATGTGAAATTCGAATTCCCCTTTGGGCAGGAAACTTGCTGGAGGAGGATTGCAGATGAATCTAGGTGAAGGCATCAAGATTACCAAGGGAGGAGAGAAGGATGTATAAGGGGAGAAAGACCTAGATCAGAATCATCCCTGTGAAGGTGGAAAAAGGGACTTTTTGAACCATGACTTGAGCAGGAAAGAGGCCTTTGTCAACATTCAGAGTTTTTCTGTGCCAGAGATTCAGGAAAAGGTAAAAGATGTAGCAGTGGAGGGATCCACAAAAGAGAAAAGGGAGGACAATCCTCTATTGAGATTCCAAACCCGTGAAGATGTTCCAAAGACAATGAAAGGTGATGGTAAGTTTTCTGAAAATGCAAAAGACGGTCAACCTTTATTTAAAAATACTACTACTGGAAGCTGGACCTCTCTTTTTGGTGTGAAACCTACTGGGAAATCTTCTTTCCCCCTTGTTGACAACACGTTGGACCCTGTGAAGGGAATATTTAGTATTTCCCTTCCTGAGTCATTGGTTGATCATACAGTTGCTTCAATGAAAAATATGCTAATAGGAAAGTTCATGGGACCAAGACCTAATATTGACACAGTTAGGGTTTATGCAGCAAGGAAATGGAGGTTAAAAGGTCAAGTTGACATAGCTGCCTTACCAAAAGGTTTTTTTACTTTTGAGTTTTCAAGTTCTGAAGACCTCTCTGTTGTTCTTTGTGGGGGTCCTTGGATGTTTAGTAAATCATCTTTGGCTCTTCAAAAATGGGGGGAAAATCTTGATCTTAATATGGATATGTTTGAATCAGCCCCAGTGTGGGTTTGATTCCAGGGTCTTCCTCTAGAATACTGACATGAAGATGTTTTTTTGGGACTGGCTAGTTCGTTTGGGGAGCTCTTATCAATTGACCCAATGACAGCTGCAAAGACTAGATTAGTATATACAAGAATCTGTGTCAACATCAATCAAAATACTGACCTCCCGAAAGTTATTTCAATTAACTCTAAGCTAGGTACTCATAATCAAGTTGTGGAGTTCGAATCAATCCCCTTTGCCTATTTCACTTGCAAAAAATCTGGGCATTGGGCAAAATAATGCCCTCTTAAACCTTATGTTAAATCCAAAAAGAAATATAAAGAGTAGTTTGGAGAGAGAAAAATGGATCTTCTTCATCTCTTCCAATCCCCCCGAATCTCTTAGAAGAGAAAAAATCAAAAGAAGACCAAAATGTTGATCTAACAAATCAGCTAGAGGAAGATATTATTCAGACTTCAGTTGAGATGGATTCACCTCAGATCCTGGAGAAGGAGAACCCATATACTATAGATAAAGAGAGAGAAGTGGATGACTCCTTACCTACTTACCAAATTCCTCTGAACATGAATAGGGAGAAGGAACTCCAGCCCCAAAATGCTCCTCTGGAAGTTTGTGTAGAAAAGGAGTCACAAGGCCCAAGATTAGAAGAACAAAATGAGAATGACTATTTCCCTAAAACAAATGGCCAGGGAGTAATAGTTGTGGATAAATCGGGACCTTCACCCTTAGTGCATGAGCACGTGGTAGCTTGTTATAATGGTAATAGTAGCAAGTGCTGGTCTGAAGTCAGTGAGGAGGAAACCCAAAAAGAAAGCTTTGATGATTTGTCTCCTACTTTGGAAAAGCAGGAATCCCTATGGTCTGAGGTTAAAAATAATAAGAAAGACAAAAAACCCCCTAAGAAAGGAGGACTGAATCTAAAAGCTCAAGAATCAGGGAAAAAGGAAAACATAACCCCTCTAGGGGGAGTTCAGACTAGAAGGAAGAAAGAAGATGTAGGATCACCTCAGGGAGGAAGAGGTAGACCTTCTCATAAAGCTATGAGAGAGCTAGAAGCAAAATAGAGTATTGCAGATGGTAAACAATCTACTATCCCTGAGATTTTCTCCCCAATCCATTAAATGAAAATTATATCTTGGAATATAAGAGGTCTAAATAGTCCTCATAAACAAGATGTTCTTAGAAATATGGTTAGAGACACAAATCCTGATATTATTCTAATTTAGGAAACTAAAATGTCTAGAGAGAAAGTTGAGAAAATTAACCCTTTTAAGAATGGTAGTAGTATTGGTAGTGACTCTGAAGGTGCCTCTGGTGGTGTTGTGATTTTCTGGAACAATGCTATTGTAAATTTCAAGAAGCTACATGTTGAGAAGAACATAATCCTTATTTATGTTAATCATCTTAAAATGGATTTTTCTTGGAACCTCATGAATATCTACGCCCCTAATACAAAATGTGGAAGGCTTAGATTCTGGAAAAGACTTAAAGAAATAAGGAATAATTTCCAGGCCATCAGCTAGATGGTAATGGTGGATTTTAATACTCCCCTACTGGTTGATGATAAAATGGGTGGTGATCTATCTCAAGTTGATAGTAGAATGGATCTCATGGAATATATTAATGATCAATCTTTCCTTGATATGGAGCTGGAAGGTATCTCCTATACGTGGTCAAACAGAAGAAGTGGTGTTGATCTCATCGAGATGAAACTTGACAGATCTCTCCTTTCTCTTGATTGGCTTTCTAAGTTTTCCTGCTCTTTATCTTCCTCTATTAGGATTGGTTCTGACCATTTCCCTATTATCTTCAATGCTAATATCTTGAATGGTAAAAAGATATCCTATTTCACTTTGAGAAGATGTGGTTAGCCCACCCTAACCTAAAGGATTGTATTTCTAAATGGTGGAATTATAATTAGGAAAGCACTGCCATGTATAGAATAGCCAAAAATTTGAGTAATGTTATAAAAAATGTCAAAATTTGGAACAAGGAAGTCTTTGGGGACATATTCAAGGCTAAAAGCATTAAACAGGAAGAGATCAAGACTATTCAAGAGACTATTCAAAAAGAGGGTCTCTCAGAGGAGCATAGATGTACTGAGAATGTTTTGGTGGCTGAATATCATAACATCATTTCTAAAGAGGAGTCCTTTTGGAGGCAAAGATCAAGAGCCCTTTGGCTTAAATATGGGGATAAAAACACAAGATTTTTCCATATGACAGAAATGAAACACAAAGCTATCAACAGAATTTTGTCCTTAACAGTCAACAATAAGAATCTGGTTAAGGAAGAATAGATTAGAAAGGAAATGCTTCATTCTTTCTCACTCCTTTTATCTAAAGAAGATAACCTTGATTCCCAGAACCAAAACAAAATTCTCTTTGCTATTCCTTCTCTGATAGATAGTAATACCAATTCCAAACTTAAGGCTATCCCGGATGATAAGGAAATTAGAGATGCTATCTTTTCCTTTGAAGGCGACAAATCACCTGGTCCTGATGGATTTCCCCTTTTCTTCTTCCAGCAGTTTTGGGAGATTACTGGTCAGGATGTTCTCAATGTTGTCAAAGAATTTTTTGGTACTAAATCTCTTCTTAGAGAACTTAATGCTACCTTCTTATTCCTTGTTCCTAAATTCCATGGTGCTAATACGGTGGAATCCTTCAAACCAATTAGTCTTTGTAATGGGATATACAAGATCATAGCTAAAGTCATGACTTCTAGACTGCTTTCTCTTCTGCCTTCAATCATTTCTCCTTAGCAGAATGGGTTTGTCCCTGGGAGACAAATCCTAGACTCCATTGTGGTTGCTCATGAGAACATTCATTCACTTGAATCTGCCAAGAAATAGGGTTTTCTCATGAAATTGGACTTATCTAAAGCTTATGATAGAGTTGATTGGCAGTTTCTCCAAAAAGCCTTAAGCAGCTTTGGTTTTGATGCAGGGGTAATTAAAATTGTTAATCAGCTGGTCTCTACTGTTACGTCCTCTGTTATTGTGAATGGTGGCTCTTCCAATTTTTTCAAACCTTCTAGGGGTCTAAGGAAGGGGGACCCTATCTCTCCTATACTGTTTTCTATTTTGGCCGAAGGGCTGGGAAGATATATATCTAAACTTGTTAATGTTGGCCTAATCTCTAGTCTCCATCCTTCTTCGGCCAGATCCTCCTGCTCCCATGAATATTTTGTTGATGCTACACTTATTATGGGTGAAGCTACTATGAAAGAAGCAAGGAATCTTAAAAAAGCTTTATCTACCTATACTTCGGCAACGGGTCAACTCATCAACTGGAACAAGAGTTCCATCTTTTTTATCAATACCCCCCTTGAGAGACAAAATAAGATCTCTAAAATTCTTGGCTGTAGCATTGGTGCTCTTCCCTCCTCCTATTTCGGGCTCCCACTCTGTTCTAAACCTCCTGATAGCTTCTGGAACCAAATTGTTGATAGATTCAATAGGAAATTGGCTGGCTGGAAAGGTGCTCTCCTTAGCAGTTTTGGTAAACTTTAGCTTTTGAAGTTGACACTGCAAAATTTGCCTGTGTATGCTTTAAGCCTCTTCAAGATCCCCCATAAGTTTGCGGTGGTGCTTGAAACCATCCAAAAATGTTTCTTATGGACGGGTGTATAAGATAAAAAAAGGCTCAGTCTGATTTCTTGGGAAAAAGTTTGCAAGCCTAAAAGTAAAGGGGGTCTGGGGATAAGAACTATAAAGCTTATCAATAAGGCTCTTTTGGCTAAGCGGGTGTGGAGAATATTTGGTGATTCTAAACAATGGAATAGTATAATTAAAAACAAATACCTCAATAACTCCAATAGCTTGAAGGATCTCCTAAACAATGAAGCTAGGGTTAATGGATCTTACATCTGGAATAGTTTTTGCTCGTCCATTGATCTTTTGAGAAAAGGTATAAGATGGAAATTAGGAGATGGGACCACTATTGATTTCTGGGATGATCCCTAGATCTATGAAAGCCCCCTCTTAGATAGACAAGAATGGAAGGATTTTATTATTCAAGCTAAAAATACTATTGGTTATAAAGTTTCTGACTACAGGAATAACAATTCTTGGAAGGATCTCTCTAGCCTTGATAGTAGGTTGTCCCTCCTTATGATAGAGTTGCAGTCCTAGTTAAGTGAAGAAAATCATCCTGACAAGATTGTATGGAACCTTTCTCCTAATGGTGAATTCACGATGGCCTCTGCCTGCTCCTTCTTCTTCTCCAAGGAAGTAAAGCCTCAGTGTGCCTCAATATAGTATAAACTCCTTACTCCAAAGATTAACTTTTTCTTTTGGATTCTTATCCAGAATAAGGCCCTAACTATTGACAACTTAGTTAAAAGAGGATTCTCTCATGTTAACAGATGCAGTCTTTGCTGTGAATAAGCTGAATCCTATGATCATCTCATGATCCATTGTAGTTTTACTCGGAAAGTTTGGTCTTTGGTTTTTCAAAATTGGAATTTGGTTTGGTTCTTTCCTAACTCTTGGCAAGACTTTGTTACTCAATGGAGATGCCCTTTTGATAATGATCTAGTTAGAAATTTTTGGAACCTTATTCCACCTCATCTTTGCTGGAGTATCTGGAAGGAAAGAAATAACAGAATTTTCAGAGAGAAATGCTCTAAACCTGAAATCATCTTCAATATTTTTGTCTAGATCTATAAAGGAAAACTTCAGTTCTACTATAACTAATAGCAATAGCAAGTACCGATCTCTCATCCTGGGTGTGAATTGGTCTACTTGGAACTTCCTCTTCTCAAACCTCAAGACTGCTCCCAAAGAGAATTATCTGTCTGGACTGCTCCTCCTATTGGCTGGGTTAAAGCTAATTTTGATGGTGCCTCTAAAGGCAACCCGGGTGTTTCTGGGGGTGGGGGTATCATCAGAGATAGTTTTGGTAGCTATTTAGGTGCTATATCTATCCCCTTGGGCTTTCAGTCTAATCATAGAGCAGAGGCCTTGGCTTCTCTCAACACTATCCTGCTGGTGGAAGAAATGGGATTCAAAAGAGTTTGGCTCGAAGGTGATTCTTTAAATATTATAAATAATATTAAAGATATCAATTCCCCTTCCTGGACTATAGAGCATATTATTCACAAAATTAAATCTATAGTCAAATCCTTTGAAGTGTTTCACATATCTCATAATTATTGGGAGACCAATTAGGTTGCTGATTGTCTTGCCCATATTGGAGCCAAAAGCGAGGGGATTCAAAAATGGAAAGGCATACCAATGAGCAATGATGCGGTCATATCAATTATTAATTATGATAAAATCAGACAAAAAGAAGGAATCATTAAAATGGTTTTTAATGATATTAATTAATTCATCTCAGATTGGGGGAAGTTGGAATGACGGCCAAAATAAGGCGAAGTACATTTCCAAGATTTGGTCTTTTACTCTAATTATGAAAGCACAAACTTTAATGCATGCCACTTTTATTATTATTAACTATGGCCAGTTTGAGCATGTGAAGAGGATTGTGATTCAGATTAATAGCTTTCACCTGTCAAAAAACAATCAAAATCATAATGTTTCCCAGCTTGTGAAAAAAGAGCAGGTGAAGATTTTGGTCATGGGTGGTGATCTCAGAAGGGAAGAGCCTACGGATTGCAAGTGGAAACAGGAAAAGGAAGTGTTGAGAATCTTGAAGAAAGGTCATTTTCATCGTTATCTTCAGAGACTCCAAGGTTTTGACATAGAGGTTTCTAAAGCCTTCGCTGATGGTTGGGATAAGGGAACGTTTAATATTGCAGGAAAATATTTTAGCCTCAGCCTCAAGGTCCTATCTGATATCACTGGTCTCCCGCTGGATGGCCTGAAGTATTCAAAAGAGGTGAAGGTTGGCACCAGAGCTTATAATAAATTTCCTGCTACCGATGAGGAGAGGGCACTTCTGGTGAAAGGTAAGAAAGACTATGTCAACATGGAGAACATTGATAAAATTTGGGGTTCTATTATTAAAGTTATAATGGAATATTTTACTCTCAAGGGTAGATTCTCTAGGGTCTACAATTATCATTTTTCCCTAGCTAATCACTTTAGACATGAGATCTGCATTTCTTTCCCCTACTTTCTCCTCTGTTCACTTAACCAAAGCATCACTGACTACAAAGTGAAGAATTTCCCTATCCTCAATGTTGGGCTAATTCTTCTTATAGCTGATTATGCTACATACCACATTCCCGACCCTATCCCTGCCTAGATTAAAAAAAGGAAGTCTGTCGGGTCTCTGTCTAAGAGCCCTAAAACTAAGAAAGTTTCTTTTCCCTCTAAGCCATCTTCCTCTAAGCCTCTGGTTGTGCCAAAGATTGTTGAGAAACTTAGTGTTGCTTCTGTTTCTGAAAAGTTTGTCCCGGACTCCCCTGTTAGTCCTATCCTCTAGGAACCTGAAGGTGTGAAGTCTATTCCTCAGGAAATATATACTGAAATTGTCAAGAATTTTTAGACAGATCCTAATGTTGAGAATAATCCTTCTACCCAGACCCTTGTGATGAAGGATTTGGAGGATCCTAATATCAATAATGATAAGGAAAACCCTGAGGGAAGTCAAGATAATCTTAAAGCTGGGGAAAAGTTTAACTCTATTCTGGAGATTGTTAACAAAGAAGGAAATGAGAAAAACAAGATTGAGGTAGAGAAGGATGCCAATAAAGACAAATAAATTGACACTAATCTTGTGGATACTAATGCTGATAACTCGGGGGACAACAGTTTTAAGGTTCTGTGAGAGGAAAATTTGGACTCTCATGATTCTCCTAGCTCTGAGAAGGAGAATAAGGAAGATGATAGAAAGAGAATCCCTCATGGTAGAAAATCTTAGTCTCTTCAAAGGGAAATCAAAAGGATGGACTCTCAGGTCAGAAGGACTATTATCATGACCCCCCTTGAGATTGCTAAAAATAAATCCATCTATAGCTATAATCTAGACAAATCGGTGTAGAGTGATTTGGTAGAACTTAAGAATAGATGTATCAAACTGGAAAATAAGAGCTCTATGATTGAGGATACTATGGCCATTCTCAAAAAGGAGGTTCCTCACAATGCCAATGTCCCTGTGCATGATCATGGTTCTGATATTGAGAAAAAAATTAAAAAAGCTGTCGAGATAGCCATGATACCTATCCAGAAGAAAATAAGAGGGAATGAGGAAATGCTAATTCATCTGCTTAGTCTAGTGAACTTTGGTATGAGGTCCACTATGGAGAATTTGATGTCTCTAAGTAATTGGTTGGAAGGAAACAAAGATACTATTGATCTTACTGATCCTACCCAGCAGAAGGGACCTGGCACTCGCACTAGGTCAAAGAAGCAGAAGGTTGAGGATCTGGATATTCAAAAGCTGAAAGATAGTGTGAAGACTATGCAGACTCAGTTGGAGGAATTTGAGAGCTTCCTGAAGACTTTGTCTTGATCTCGGTGCTGGTGGCTTTTTCCTCTGTTTTTCTTCCCGCGTCTCTTTTTTCTTTTTTCTTTGTAGTTTCTCATTGTTAAATCTGGGATTTGTCCCCTTGTAGCCTACTTTCGTCCTTGGGGCAGCTTGCTGTTCTCTGGTTTTTAATGCCTTTATCTTATCTCTTTTGTTAAAGGGTTTTAGGGTCCCTTCAAAACCTATTTTTACCGTAATAAAAAACACATGGTGCATCATTTCCAAATTTTACATATCCTCCTTTACATTGGTTTAGGGTTTCAAACTCATCTTTGTCACCAGTCATATGATGGGAACAACCACTGTCAATGATCCAATGATCATTTTTACTCATATAAGAGATTAGTACAGTTTTCTCATCATCATCAAAATCTTCTTTCATTGCAACATAAACAACTTCTATATCATTGTCATTAGAATTATCAGTGTCATTGTCAGAAGTTTCTTCAGCAATATAACAAGATTTCTTACCTTTGTCTTTGTAGTCCTTATATTTTTTGAAGTCTCAGTCATCCTTTCTATCTTTTTATTCTTTGTATTTGTTGTCCTTTCTTTCATCTTTTTCATTTTTTTCAGGACATCTAGCAGCTATATGACCAATTTTATTACATGAAAAATAAATAATAGGAAGTTTACCACTGTATTTTCCTTTTCCTCTGAAAAGCCTTTTTTCCATAAGTGCTTCAAGTTCTTCAAGATCATCATCAAAAGTGTCACTATCACTGTCCACATGTTTCTTTCCTTTCTTAGATTTATTGAGAACCAGATGTGATCTAAAAGAAAAATCAATCCCTTGTGGATTATAGTTATCATAATTTGACATTTCAAATGCAGTGAGTCTGCCTATCAGATTTTCCAGATTCAGATTATTGTTAGGAGTACATCTCAATTCTTGAATTGCAAAAACTCTAATAGCATATACAGGAACTAAAGTTCTCAGTACCTTTCTCATAATAGTATTCTCATCAATTGTTCCATTATCCCCTCTAATGGCATTTACAACTTGTTTTACTCTACCATAGTACTGAATAACATTTTCACCTTCTTGCATTTTCATCTCATCAAACTTACCTCTTAGACTTTCTGATTTAGCACTCAGCACATTCGTGTCTCCACCATAGACAATTGTAATTTTTTCCCACATCTTCTTTTCATTTGTGTAGCTCTTTATATCATCAAACTCTGAATAGCTCAATGAGGAGACGATCTGCAACATTGCTTGATTGTGCTCTTTCTTTTCTTTTAGTTGTGCAGCTATGAGAGGAGCAGTAGGTGGTACATAGGCATTTTCAATAAGTCACTTAGCATCATCTCCAATACTAGCCAAATGTAGTTTCATCAAACTCTGCCATGCAGGAAAGTTATCTTTGTTCAGCTTAGGAACCTCCTTCTTATACATCTTGATCTTTTCGCTCCAAGCACCTTCAAATTGTTTTCAGGTGACCAAACCTCTTATACCAATTATTAGAATGAATTTAGAATAACTGAGAGGGGAGGGGTGAAACAGTTATCCTTAGGTATAGATGTAGCAAATAAAAACTCTCTATATTTCAGATCTACTTGGTAGCAGTAACATATGTCAACAACTTGATCTTTCAGTTTACTGTCAATTGAATTTAGCTTGTAGAAACATAACAGTAAAACAAACCATAAGCATTCATACAAGTTGACACAAGTATTTAACATGGAAACCCAATATGGGAAAAACCACTAGTAACATGCTACCAAGTTTTCACTCTTCTAAAGTGAGTTCTATGAGGAGCCAACCCTATTAAAGGTTACAATAACACACTGCTAGGTGTGACTTGGTTAAAGGATTTAATCACCCTATCAGGAGTGACCTTGTTAGAGGACTTAGAACATTCCACCTGAATGTCACCTTTTTAGAGGATTTATACAAATGACTATTAGGTCAACCTTGTTAAAGGATTTAACTGATACAATGGTTAGAAAGTAATCAACAGTTGTGATCTGGTACATACAACTTACTTTGCAAATTTAGATCCAATTACAGCTCTAATGTTAACTTATTGGATAGCCTGCATTGTCATTTCAACCTTTTGATCTGCTTGGAAATTCATCAAGCAATTACACATGTAACTCTCTGCTTCTGTATTTAGCCTTCTCTGCTAGATCATGCCAAACAGTAAATCAACTATGCAAAACCTCTTGAATACACATCCACTTCACATTCAACAACACACCTCTTGCATACTAAATGAATAACCCCTTGAGGTTATCATATACCTCTCTTTCTAGGTCAGATAAATATTTTTCCGCTTAAACAAGATCGTAGATCTTAGGTTAGGTTAGATCCAATAGATCATTCCATCTTTGCGTTACATTTACTTCTCCAAATTATTCTCTAATTAAATCTTGAAACCATGCATTAATTACGGTTACCCATACATTAAATGACGTGGTTCAATCTTTAATTAACATTACATATCCCAATAAAATTAACTAAGTCAGCTAGAGATCTCAAATCTCATCATTAATCCAATTATTGTAAGTCAGCCAACATCACTGTTTTCACTTGGCGATTTCGCTGGTGCTCGACATTGAACAACTTTGCTCATCAAGAACAACTTTGCTCGACACAAGCAACTTTGCTCGGCACAAGCTAAAACTTGCTCAACATAGAACAACCTAAAAAACTATATTTGAAAGATAAACAACTAATTACTTTGCCAAAGTGCCAACTGATCAAGTACCCTTTTATTTTCCTTAACTCAACCATTCACTTGGTCTTCTTGTTAAATCTTCTTCATCAACAATAGATATGGTACTCTGAAAATAGATAACAATAGTCTCACCAATTAAGGTTTGATAGCAATGATAAAAATAATAATTGCTTGCATTGTCACTTTCCAACATATATGATATGCAACTATTTTATGATGCACATAATGGATTCTTATGCACATGATTGTACTTTCATGTTATATGATGATCCTTAGATATTGCAATGTATCTCTTTTTTATGAAATGTATACATGTTATGAATGCCATCATTGTTTTTAGTCTTTTTTTACTTTTTGAAATGTATGAATGCAAAATGCAAATGTATTTTTTTGGATTTTTTCTCATTTATAAATGAATGAATGCAAAATGCACATGTTTTTGGTGTTTTTCCTTTTTATAAATGCATGTATGTAGGATGCACATGTTTTTGATATACCAGAGTACTAGACCAAGATGACTGAGAGGAATAACTGAAGAAGTGTTAGGAGAAAGTGGAAATTAGATGAAGAAATGTTAGTAAGATAAAAAAAAAATTTGGGTTTCAAAAGTGCAATTAAGTTATAAGAGCATATTTTGATATTGCAAACTAGATGCGACACATTGTGGCATAGAAGCCAGAGTGATAAAGTCATCCTATTGCGTAAACAAACATGATGTAGACAAAGGATGATCTTCATTGTCCTGAAGCATATAGGAGACATGCTCCAAAATTTCATGAGATCATCAAACAGGTAAAAGACAAAGAAAAATCTGACCATGAACCATTTTGGCTACTCTCATAATTTCAGATAATATCATCGAGTATCATAGGAACATGATCAAAAAAGAAAAATCAATGAAAGATAAAACACTCACTGAAATAATGTGAGCCAACAACCATTCTGATCATTTTTTTACTTGCATTAAATGTTTTTTTCTTGATATCTTAACTTTTATTGACTAATTGGATGATTGATTAATAGGTTGGATAGGTTGATTGGATGATAGTAAAGATCGAAAGATCAAACAGGTCCAACCATATTTAATGTGGAGTCACAATGATTCATATCGCATTTGTGAGAACATGATTTCATTAAGCACAGAATGATGAATCTGCTAGGTCGTGGTCATGGATGTCTGCAAACATGATGATCGATACACAAAAAAACCACAAGTATGTACAAATTTATTGCAGATTTTGAAGAGATTTTTCAATTTTGTAGGATTTTTGAGATATTTGAATTTTTTTGTGATGATCTTTTTTCACAACATTTTTAGGATTTTTAGGATTTTTTCATGATGTTTTAAGTTTTTTAGGGATTTTTTCATGACATTTTATGCTTTTTAGGGATTTTTCCAGCATTGTATGTGATTTTTAAGGTCTTTTTCATGATCATATTTTTTTATAGATTTTTTCAGGACATTATACAAATTTTTTAAGCATTTGTTCAGGACATTATGCATTTTTTATGGATTTTTAGCTTCTTATTTGTATTTTTAGGATTTTTTCAGGTCATTAAGATGTTTACAAGTTGTTATCTCCAATTTAATAATCAAGGAATCTCATGAATAAACCATGTTGAAGGTCTTTTCCCCAGTTTGAATTCAAATTCAAAGGCAGTCAGTGCACAAAATCTACCCCCAAAAAGAAGATAGACTATGTAAAAAAGCCAAAGAGACATATAGACTGGGTATACCAAGGAAAAGAAAAAGGAAATCAACTAGTTATAGTCCATAAAGTGGCACTTGGGTCAACTCAAAGTGGAAGATATGATCAGGAAAGGACATCAGAATACCAGGTGGAATCACGATAGACGTTGGAGCAACAACTTACTACGCGTGGCACCTGTTTGCCAGGACCATAGTACTTATCCAAAGCGCCTATTTACTAGGTTTTCACTTGTGGATGGGATTTTTCTCTTGATTTCTATTTTTGCGTGCTAAGATGCCTGTTTACCATGTTTTCATCAAGGCAACCATTTTTTATCTTTTTTTGATTTTTATTGATTTTTTTAATTTTTTAATTTTTTTGTTTTTTTTTAGGATCATGCATAATATTTATGGAGGTGTATGTTGTTCAGTGCTTCTAGCAATGGTTCTCCCTCCAGTGTTTCAAGCTAATACACTCCAGACCCATATGTTGTTGTGACTATATAGGGCCCTTCCCAGTTTGGTTCAAATTTCCTAGGCTTTTCTTTGTGTGGTTGGGTTTTGTAATTCATTTTTAGGACCATATCTCCAATCTCAAAATAGCGGGCTCAAAATTTCTTGTTGTAGCTCTATTTGAGATGGTTTTGAAATGCTTGCAAGTAGACCAAGGCAGTTTATCTTTTCTCATCTAGCATTTCAATCTCATGTAACCTATAAACTTTGTACTACTCATCATCAATAATTCCTTGCAAATATACTCTCAGTGATGGAATTTCAACTTCAATATGTAAGATGGCCTCAGCGCCATAGATAAGAAAATATGGAGTGGTGCCAGTGTGGGTGTCAATGCTGGTTCTATAGGCCCAAAGAGATGGATTTAGTTAAAGGTGCCAATCTTGACTAGCATCATTGACATTATTTTGAAGGATCTTGATTTTTTTTATTAGACGCCTTTGCTTGACCGTTGCCTTGTGGATAGTAAATGCTGGAAAATCCATGATAGATTTTGAACTTCTCACAAAGCTTTGTAACATCTTTATTTTGAAACAGGCTACCATGATCAATATTGATAGCTAAAGGAACTCCATAGTGGCAAATGATATAATTTAGAAGGAATTTTGAAACTTGCTTTCCTATGATATAAGTCATAGGGATAACCTCCACCCATTTGGTAAAATACTCAATCGCCGTTATGATATACTTGTGGCCATCAGAAGACAGAGGTGTAATCTTCCCTACAAGATCAAATGCCCATTGAGAAAATGGCAATGGAGAAATCACTGGTTTTACATCCTGTGCTGGAGCATGAATAAAATTGGCATGGATCGGGCATTTGTAACATTTTTTAGCAAAATTGTGTGTATCTTTCTCCATGGTAGGCCAGTAATATCCAGCTCTTACCAAATTCTTAGAAAGACTTAAAGCATTCAAATGTCCTCCATAAATACCATCATGGACCTCATGTGAAGAAGTTTCAACCTCTTGTGAATCAAGGCATCTAACCAGGGTTTGGTCAAAGGCTCTCCTATATAGGGTATCACCGGTGATGACGTAGCTGGAGGCTTGACAGATAAGGGATCAACCTTTGTTCTAAGAGAGGGTATGGGGTAAGATCTAGACATGTAGGTAATCATAAAAATCTTGGTACCAAGGGGAATCAGGACCAACAATATCACACATGAGCTCAGATTGCAGAATATTAAATGCAGGGAGAAACAATTTCTCAATAAGAAATTCACATCATTCTTCATTGTTTGGCATGTCAATTATAGTGGTGATGGTAGCCATAACATTTGCCTATTTATTGTGTACCCGAGGAAGTTTCTGAAAGTTGATTGTAACAAATTGATCCTTTAGAAAGTCAGCCAACTTTTTGTAAGGTACTAACTTTTCATCTTTTGTTACATAGTCATTAGTTACTTGTTAGATGACTAATTGGGAGTCACCATACACTTTGAGATGTAGGATTTTACATTGAATATCAAGCTTGAGTCCAGTGTCAAGGGCTTCATATTCAGAAATTTTTTTTGTGCATTCAAATGCAATTCTATAGGTTTTTGGTATTACATCACCTTGAGGAGTGAAAAACATGATACTTGTGCTTGATCCATGTCTAGTGTGTGAGCTGTCAAAATAGAGTTTCCATTCATTAGAGTTGGTGAATGCAAAAATAGACTCATCTAGAAATTTTGAGAGAAATGGGTGATCATCTGGAACTGGTGCATCTGCGAGATAATCTTCTATCACCTGGCCTTTAATTTCTTTTTGGTCTACATACTCAATGTCAAACTAACTCAGGAGCATGACCCATTTGGCTAGGCAACTTGTGGGAGCTGATTTTCCTAAAAGATACTTCAATGGATCAATCCAGGACATGAGCATAGTTTTCTAATGTAGTATGTAATGTCTTAGTTTATGAGTTGTAAAAACCATAGAAGGGACAAGCTCATTCAATGAGTGAATAATTCAATTCATATCCAATCAGTGTTCTTCTTATATAATACATAGCTCTTTCTCTACCTTTTTCATCATGTTGTGTGAGAAGAGAACCCAATGGGGTTTCTATGGGAGAAATGTACAAGATGAATGGATTGCTTGGAATGAGAGACATCAAAATTGGAGGATGTAATAAATATTCTCTCAATTGTTGGAAAAATTTCTCACATTTTTCATTCCTATGAAAGTCACACCTTTATGCAATAGATTTTGGAAGGATTGGCACTTATCTATGAGTTGTGCAATGAATCGACAGATAGAATGTAATTTCCCTTGTAGACTTCTCATCTTTTTTTGAGTATTTAGCAGAGGCATCTCTAAAATAGCTTGCACCTTTTCAGGATCCACTTTAATACCTCTTTGATAAATAATATACCCTAGGCATTTTCCATAAACCACTCCAAAAATACACTTTTTGGGATTCAAGCGAAGCTTATAGTCTTCTATTCTCTCAAAGATTTTGGCTAGAATGCTTAAATAATATTTTATGGTAGTAGAATTGTAGAGTAGGCCTCATGATAATCCTCATCATAGTCCATCTTGCATAGCTCATAATCATAGTCATCTTGCATACATAGATCATATTAGATCCTCTCTAAAAGCTTTACAAAAAATCATAGAAATTATCCAAATTATAGAACATTTATTTATGACACTGAAAATAGGACCTTGACTTGGTCCCCTTTTTCCCAAATTTAAAACTCCCTATCAATTGGTCACATTCCACATTTTTCATGATGGATTTGACCTAATCCCATTTATCAAAATTTTCCCTTGTCCCTCAATCCCCTTTTTCAAGTCAAGATTTTCATTCAACCTCATAAGGTTATGCTCTTTTATTTGTCTCCTTTCCAAGGATCTTTTCAAAAAGTACCAAAAACCAAAAAAATAATTGCATAAGCCTTAGACTGCATTTTGCATAAGCTCCTTACATTCCAAAAGTTGTATTTGCAAAAATCCAAAAAAATCTATCATTTGCATATAGTAGTCATGTTTGTTTTCACAAGGTCTCAAGCATCCAAAAGGCAAAAAGATTCCTATCTACCTATGTTTACATCACAACCAAAATCTCAAACATTTCATGAACCAAGACATGTTACATTTTCTCAAGGACCTATCACCACACAGATGATCCCTGATATAACCCCAAGCAATTATCTATGCAACATGGGATATCCTTCAAATACTTCCCCAAATTTTGGCACTATTCAGTAGGGACCCCCACAAAAGCTTGAACCAATTTTCTTAGAGCCTTTTTCATGTCGAGTTCACCAAATGTAAGACCAGAAAAGGCAGAATATACATATCTAGGTAACCACAAAACCCTAAACAATATGCAAACCTATATAATATAACATTAGAGCCATTGAAATGGGAATTTAAAAACATATGCAAGAAACACATAAAAACCCCCTTCAAATGATGCTCAAATGCTCTCCTTTCTTCTTCATAGATTAGATTATTGTTTCTCTTTTCCCTATGACAAAAATGCACAAGTGTTGAAAAGAAAAAGTTGAAAGAAAGAATACCAGGAGATAGTGGTTCTAACTTGAATGAGATAATTGAATCTCAATTTATAGAAAATGAGAGACAATTTGAAGAATTAGAATGCATAAATCCATGCATAATGGAGGGAAAATGAGGAAGAAAATTAATAGGAAATGGGAAGCATAATTAGGGGAGAAATGAATAAGGAAATATGGAAGAAATCAAGAAGCACATTAATAGGGATATGAAGCACAATTAAGGGATATGATAAATTAGGTGGAATTTGGAGGAATTAATTCAATCAATAAATCAATATTCCTCATAAACCAATAATTACCATTTATGAAATTATAAAATCCCATTAAACAAGATTTAGCCAATTAATTAATTAGAAATTAACTAATTGTGAAGACTTAGAATAAGAATGAATAAATATGATTTATTCATAAAGAATAGGAATATATCTTAGGTCATTCATCCCAAGAGGGAAAATTAGTGAATTAGTTATCAAATTGAAGACATTAATGTATAATTGAATTGATTTTGATAATATTGATAGGATTATTATAGGTTTGAGGCATTCATAAACTTTGACAATGCAATCAAATAATGATGTTGAAAATGATTAAATAGCATCAATGAACTTTGATGATGCCATAGGATTGATACAGGGATAGGGAAACATAGATGAAATTGGATAATGTTCCTGAAATGATGATGATCTGCAATAGCATTGATGAAATTGGACAATACTATCAAATTGATAATGATAGGTTGATAACGATAACATCGATGAACTTGGACAATGTTATCAAATAGATGATAAAAGGATATAGAGCATTGATCAACTTGGACAATGTTATCAAATAGATGATAAAAGGATACAAAGCATTGATGAACTTTGACAATGCCCCTAGAATAATGAAAAGATTGATTAAATTTAGAAAACAGTGTGATTGACCGATTTGAGGAGTGATTTAATTAGGCATCGATGATCTTGGACAATTCCCTAGAATGGTTGGAATGAGTCAAAAATGATTATGAAATGATTAGGAATATAATAGAATAGATTTGAATTGATTTAGGATGATTTGATATGGTCTAGGATTGAATAGGATCATTTTAGGATCGAATAGGATCAGTTTAGGGTTGATTGTAATTGATTAGGAAAATGATCAATTTGACAAAGAGAATAGAAATATTAGTGAATAATTAAACAATTTTGAAGTATTCAATTATTGATGAAAGGCACAATGTTGTCATATAATAAAGATCATATGTGCAACATAGAGGAATAATTAAATTGCAAAATAGTGTTTCAATTGTAATGCCAAAAATGTTAAAACACGTAGACTAGAAAGCTCAAACCATTTTTGGGTGTCTACATTCCCCTTTTGGGATTCCACGTTAAATCCCGGTGTCATACTTGTGTGAATTTTATTTGATTTTCTGTTCTATTAAGATTTTTATATTGTACAAGTTGATTATGTAAGGACAATGAATGACATGTTTATGTTACTGATTATATGCTATAGACACCAAGTGGATTACAGAGTGGATCTGAGCTTGTTGAAGTGTCTATAAGCTCAATTGGTACATTTGGACCTAGGATAACTTATTAATCCCCCTCTCATTTATTCTAAATCATTCTAACACTTATGCCTTCAATATTCAGTATCTTCACAAACAAATAGGTATGGTGATGCAAGAGCATCTTGGGGTAGTTGGAAATCTCATGTCACCAAAAACATGTTTTGGTTTGATTTCTATTTTAGTAGATAACTTGGTTGGAGACCTGAGGTGCTCGGTCACTTTGGTGCCAGTTCTTGGTTGGAAGATGTATTGCTTCACTATTGGACTTAGTGACTAGATTTGGTGGTGCTCGGTGTTGCTATTTTTAGTGATACTCAACTTGGGGTACACTACTCGGTGGTAGTTGCTTGGTGTGTGCAGTTGTGTGCAGAACGGTGACTGCGGTGCAAGAATATAATCAATGGTCAAGACTGAGAGCCTTTCACACTTTAAAACAAAACCATGAACAAAATACACCTTGTAGCTCCCTATAACATCTTCGTCCCACTTTGACTTTCAAACACACATAACTCAGTTGCTAAGCTGTGAAGACTTAACTTCCCTGCATGTTATGTTTGAGGCTTAGCACCCACCGCTTTATTTAAAAGATCTGACCATTCTAATGAAAATGAAAAAACTCCAAACCCCACATCATAGGAAGGATGCATGTTAGCACATTAAAATGCCTTGATCTTTATCCCCCATGCATTTATTTGATCAATCCTTAATGATAGCCCCATGATTATATGAAACTATCCTATATTTAGCTTTAAATTTATCTGTAACCACCTTCCATGTGTCCACCACACGGGCCCACAAAATTTTCCTCCTTGTCTGTCAGCTGGCCACCACTAACTGTAACTTAACTGCTGGCCAAAAAGCCACGTGCTTTTCGACACTTAACCACTGCAGGATCGGATATAAAAATACTAGGTTGCTTTGTCGCACCACCAATGTGAGATAAAGGATATAGAACACTTAAAAAAATACACACAAACAAACATGTCATTTCCTCTGATCATTTCCAATCCCCTTTTACTATGGAGAGACAATCCAAAATCACTAAAACATAACTTCCTCATCCCTCTGCAACCTTATCTCATGAGACAAAGATAACAGACCACCTACAACTAAAAATTTCTGCCATTGAAGCTCTACAAAAAGATCAAAAAGGTACTCAAAAAAATAAGTACTAACATCACCCATTTGGACAATCTTATGGATTTTTAGGGTTTGTGGTCATGAAGTTGTCTGTACAGTACCTTTTACAGACTAAGACATTTTATTTAAAAGTAGGGCTAATTGCATAGTCTCAAGGCAATGGTTAATAATTTGGATTCATCAACTCCTGAAACTAGTTCTAGGGCTTCTAAATATGTTAAAAATACCCTCCCATGATTTGATCCCTCAGTCTAATCAAATCCTACATTCTATCTCTGTCTATCATCAACTTGCTCCTAGCTGGGTACACACTATCTCACCTAGGGAAAGCTCTTTAAATTACAAAATGACATCTCCTACAACTATTAAAAAAGGTAAATAATGTATAAAGGTTCTAATTTACATCCTCCATCGGCCATCAAGATCCCATGGTGGTAAATCATCATGGAACCATATTTACACAGATGAACCCTTACATTGGAAATGAACAGTCCAGGAAGGATTTGATTTCTTTGATGCACACTAAACTATACAATAACTCTTAATAAGTATCTACAATACAAGGAAACAAGTATAAGAATATAAAATACACATCAAAATGAGTTCCTCGATCCATCATTAATGAAACAAACTAAAGCTTACATATTATGCACAAAAATACAAACTATCAATTAATTCTTCTTTGGAAATGCAATCAAAATTTGTCCAATCTCAGTATATTGCTTGGAAATCTCATATATACATCCCCTCAGCTCATAAAAACTAACTATTGTGACCCATAACTGCCATTAGGGAATTGTTTAGTTCTTGTCCAAATGTTGTCAAGTAACATTGGATAGCTGTAAAAGTTGCTCAAACAACATTTGTAAAACTTTTAGCATCTAATTTCTCTGTCCTAGGGAATGGGTTCCACAAGGTTACCAAACTATCTCTAGGCCTAATAAGACATCAAGTAGGTCCTTTTGTGGACTCTAGGTGTCATTTCCAAATTTTACTACATTTTGGCTTTGTAAAGATATAAAAGGTCTTTTGGACAAAATTCACCACAACCTACAACACAACCTACCAAAACAATACGACATCCCAACATTATGTTATATATGTACATGACCATAAGAAGGCCTTCCAAAACAAAAATTGATCTTTATTCCATCCTAACCCCTAAGTGCTCCTGCACCAACCGCCCCGTGCTTAATTTAAAGGTCGTGGGGCATTTGAAAAATGTAGCCACCTGTTACTTAAAGAAAACCCCCGTGTGGTCTGAGAACTATGAAACTGCCAGTCGCCATGGAAATTCCACCAATGCTTATATATATATATATATATATATATGTGTGTGTGTATATATATATGTATATATATACATATATATATACATCTATACATATATATACATATATATATATAT
>MU224363.1:5166628-5213913 GCA_018584345.1 Thuja plicata
GTTAGGATGAAATAGTAGATCTTGACTTACAACTTTATTGCTGATAAGATCCTTTGAGTACTGATCACCTTCTGTGATTGATATGGCTATTCTGCTCCTTTTTCTGACCTTGCAAAAATACTCTGCTTTGCTACCTTATTGCAGTCTCTGCTTATTACTCTTATTTCACCTTCACACTTTTTCGCATTCCAAATGGTATATTACAATACATATATATACCGTGTTCATAATTACAATTTACAAGGTTGGCCATATACAAATAAATAAAATAAGATAAGCTTATTTCTAAGTCGGCCTTTCATAAGTGAACAAAATATTACTGAGTCAGTAGAAGCTCGAGTTCCTCAAGCTGGCTCGGTGATCTTCTGATACTCGGCATCCACTACAATACTTGGCATCGTCATGCTCTCGGTAAGAGTAGAAGCTCGGTCCATACTAGTCCTGAAGTGTAGCTTGGAACTCGATAGCCGCTGGTAACTCGGTAGCTATAGTGTCACTCGGTAACCGCTGGTGACTCGGTGGTAACTGACTTCTCGGTTGGCTTCAACTAATGGCTTGGTAGTTACGGTGAAGCTCGGTGACTACCGTCTGCTTGGTGCATGTTGCTCTTCTCGGTAAACACTGCTGAACTGTTCATATGCTCGGTGACCACCGTTCTGGTCGGTATGAACTGTTTAACCGCTGAGCTTTACAATGTGATTACTGAATGCTCGGTATAAGTTGTGAACTGAGTGATGAGCTCGGTAAGCATACAAAATCGAATAAGTGTTTTCACTGATGACAAATATAACATAATTCCAACATAACACATGGATTTTTAACATGGAAACCCTGTTAAGGAAAAAACCACTGGGATCAGTACCCCAAAATTTCACTCTTCTAAAGTGAGCTATGTTAGGAGCCAACCATGTTAAACATTACAAACACACTATTAGGTGTGACCTTGTTAGAGGATTTAAAAGATAGTTTGTCACCTAGTAAATGACATCTAATGCTACCATCCTTGATCAAACACTCGCTTGGCCTGTCAATAGGTATCGGGCATATTCAATGCTACTTTCTATGATCAAAATTTTTGATACTCCTTGGGATGTATCTCAATTGTAGAGAACTTTTAAGTCCTTCTTACTTAAGAGATTTGATGCTTCAATGGTTAAACTAAAACATTAATGATCTATTCATACATACAACTTAATTGAAGATTTTCAGATCTTATTGTAAGTGCATTACCTATCTGATCAATATAATCGATTCAATACCTTTGCTCCACATTGTTCTGCTTTGTGATGCTATCTCACTATTCATCAGTGTCTATAAAATCTAGCTCTTTCCTTAGCTTGATTGATCAAGACTAAATGAAGACTTTATTCTCCTTCAGAATCTTGTTAGCATCTTCCCTCTTCTCTCTTCACCCACACAATTTGTAATAAATTGGGTTTGTCTCTTTATCGACATGATTTGACCTTTTCTTGGCTTTCTTTATTCTTGGCATGATCTACAATTCTTGCCAATTATATTTAAAGAAAACTCCAGTTTTATCTCAAAGAGATCTTTTTGCCAAATGGACAAAAAAACTTTAAATCAATTACTTATCTCCAACTTTATCTAGATGATTAAAACAATGATAAGTATCAGTTAATTCTATCTTTAGCTCTTGATAGCTAATCATTTTGTCATTTTTTGAACTCTCTATTCTATTGGTCAACATTCAGTTAGTCGTCGGTGATAATTGCATGTTTGGCCAGTGTGACTTGAGTTGTCATTGGGATCTCTATCCTTGTCTTTTCTATCGGGCAATACTGTGATTCTGTCCATCGGGTTACTCTGTGTTTTTTTTGTTGGAAAACACTATGACTTTGCTCATCGGTAATGCTATGTATTTTATCATCGGGTAACACTATGATTTTGCCCTTTTACTCTATCCGTCAGTGTGCACTCTATCGATGTATACAGTCACTTAGTGAATATTTGACTTATATGCATTACTGATAGCATAGCCTTTTATTCATTAGTTCTTTGAAGTCTTTGGAAGTATTTCCATGACCATACAGATTATATCAAGTTGACATCAATGATAATACAATACATTAACTACTTTAATGCCTTGCATGATCATCAACTTAACATTTTCAAACATTCAATTAGTTACATGTCATCAATCTCTCCCTTTGGCATTGATGGCACCGTACTACATTATCATACAATACTATTAATAATGCAATATAAAATATACAGTTTCATCAAGCTTTCCTAATGTAACTATTACAAATTTCTAGCTTTCGGTAAGCTCAAATAGTTTTGATTTGATTCTTATAGCTTTCTGTCTGTCTTTTATCCCTTCACTGGATAGATGTAGAATCTTTCTTTCTCTGATGTGATGTATTCTTCTCATGTGTCAAACTCTCTCCTTTTGACTCTTCTCCTTTCTTTTGATGTCTCTTGTCAATAATTCTTTTCCCCTTTGTATGTACTCTCCCTTTCTGATTTCATCTCTCCCTTTGGATACTTTGATGGATATGATGTCTCTCTGAGATGATAATGGATATAATCTATCCCTTTAGCTGTATGATAATATGAGATATTTCTCTCCCTCAGATGATAAGAAGTGATAATGGATATAATCTCTCCCTTTGACAACAATGCCAAACAAACATTTTGCCGATCAAAATTTTGACAGTAATGCCAAACGGATCCTTTCTACCCATAACATATTCCTTGAATTTCCCAATCCATTGGTAATAACTTTGGTGCTCAGAGTAGATAAATACCTTGTTGTGTATATATTTATCATTTAAGTCCATCTCTTTTCTTGCATCAACATGAATGATATTCTAATAATATGTAGGCTAATGCAGCCTTCTAGTCATATTTATTGACTAGTAGACAAGGGCCTGACCTGTAGTCTCTTTCTCAAGTATTCAAATGCATCCTTGGGTAGTGGCTTGGTGAATATATTGGCCAATTGTTCCTTTGGTTGCACATACTCAAGTATCACCTCCTTTTCTTGAACTTGTTTTCTCAAATAATGATACTTGATGGCAATATGCTTTGTTTTAGAATGCATGATTGGATTCTTGGAAATGTTTATTGCACTTGTATTATCACAACAGATGATTATTTGTTCAAGAATTTTCATATGCATACCTTCTAGTAACAGTTTGATCCATGCAATATTTGAGCAATGTGCAGCAAAAGCAACATACTTTACTTCTACAGTAGACTGAGAGATGCATCCTTTCTTCTTGCTGATCCATGTGACAAGTCTGTAACCCATAAAGAATGCTTCTCTAGTTGTGCTCTTCCGGTTATCAATATTTCCAGCCCAATCAACGTCGGTAAAGACCTTAAGTTCAAATTCGCCTTCTCTTCTATACTATAAGCCATATTCCTTGGTATTCTTTAGACATATTAGGATTCTTTTCACAATAGTCATATGTGATTCTCTGGGATTAGCTGAAAATCTTGCAACTATTCCTACTGCATGTGCAATATCTGGTCTAGTATGTACATCATACATGAGTTTTCCAATTAGAGAGCTGTACAAAGTCTGATTTACCTATGATGACTTGTCTTCCTTTGTCAGCTTACATCGAGTTGCCATCGGTATTCCACTTGGTTTGGACTCTTCCATCTTAAATGTTTTAAGTACTTCCTTGATGTATTTGGATTGTGTAATGAAAATAACTTTGTCTTGTTACATGATATGTAGACCAAGAAAGCACTTGATCTCTCCAAACATAGACATCTCAAACTCTTTGCTCATTTCATTTGCAAATGATTTTCATTGCATATTATTGCCTCGAAATATGATGTCATCAACAAATATCTTAGCAATCAAAATGTTAGCATCAGTATCTTTCTTCAAATAAAGATTATTGTTTTCACTAGTCCTTACAAATCCAATACTTATAAGATAGGCATGAAGTCTTTCATACCAGGATCGAAGTGCTTGTTTCAATCCATACAAGGCTCTGTGAAGTCTACATACCATGTCCCTCTTGTCTAGATCAACAAACCCTTCTGGTTGTTCAATGTATACCTCTTTCTCAAGTATTCCATTTAGGAATGCAGACTTGACATCCATTTGGTATACCTTGAATCCTTTACATGAAGCATAAGAAAGTAATATTCTTACTCCTTCTAGCCTAGAAACAGGTGCCAAGGTCTCTCCATAGTTCAATCCCTTCTTCTTGTGCATATCCCTTGCATACTAGTCTTGATTTATTTCTTGTGACTTCTCCATTCTGATTTAATTTATTCGTAAATATCCATTTTGTACCGATGAAATTCTTGTCATCTAGTCTCGGTACAAGTTTCCATGTCTTGTTTTTCTCTATCTGCTCAATCTCTTCATTAATAACACTTATTCATTCATCATTATCAAGTGCATCATTGATAGATTTTGGCTTATAATCACAAATAAGACATCTTGTATTTAGAGACTTACTTCTGGTTCTCATACCAGCCTTCTTGTCTCCAATGATCTAGTTCTGTAGATGGTTTCTTCCAAAATATCTGGAAAGTACAGGTTCAACTCTTTGTATATCATCTTGATCATCATTTTTTCCTTCATTCTATTCTCCATCACTTTGTGCATCCTCTTGAGAAATAGTCTGATCATTTTTATTTGCAGCCTGATGCTTGGGTGCAATGATCTATTGTTCGACAGCTCTACATTGTTGGTTGGGTAGAGTGTTAGGTTCTTCATTGTATACAAACCTATTGTAGTCCTTTGGTTCTTTAGTGCTTTCCTTTTCATTCTTCTCTGTAAATTCATCTATCTTTACATTTGCACTATCAACAATTTTGTTAGAGGCTTTATTTTGATATTTATAAGCCTTTCTCTTGGTGGAATACCCTAGAAAGATTCCTTCATCACTCTTGGAGTCAATTTTTCCATTTATATCATCTTTTAAGATATAACGTTGACTACCAAATTTTTTGAAATAACTCACATTTGGTGTGTATCCATACCAAATCTCATAAGGTGTCTTTGTGGTGCTTTTCTTCAATTGTACTTTGTTCAATGTTTAAATAGTATTACTGACAGCTTCTCTCCAGAATATTTGGGTGGTCCCTTTCTCTATCATCAGTGTCCTTGCACAATCAACTATGGATCCATTCCTTCTTTCAGAAATTATATTTTTGTTGTGGTGTTCTCAGTGCAGAGACGTGTCTTTTGATTCCATGCTGATTACAAAAGTTAGTGAATTCATCTAAAATAAATTCCCCTCCTCTATCTGATCTTAAGAATTTCAATTCTTTACCACTTTGTTTCTCAACCATTTCTTTGTACCATTTAAACATCTTAAATCATTCTGATTTATCTTTTAGAAACATGTCTGTCATCATTCTAGAGTAATCATCAACAAAGAGAATAAAATATCTATCACCATAATAACTCTTTGTCCTCATAGGTCCACATAGGTCAGTATGGACTAATTCTAGAATAGCATCAGATGTATGGATTTTTCTTTTGAAACTAGAGTTTTTCATCTTACCTTTTTGATAATTCTTACACATGATATTGTCAGGCTTGGTCATCATCAGTAAGCCTCTTACATTTGTTTTTCTTCTTATTTTTATCATGTTGTCAAAGTTCACATGAAACAATCTTTTGTGCCACAACCATATGTCTTAATTTCTAGGCATTAAGCAAGTGGTGTCAGTATCATTCAGATAGAATAAGTTACCTTTTGTCTACTCACCAGTACCAATCAGATTTTTTGATTTATTGAAGATATTTGCCTTCTTATTTTCAAATGCTATGCTATGACCTAAATTATTCAACTAAGAAACACTCAATAGATTATCATTCAATCCATTTACCCAATAACATTTTTCACATTTTATCTGGTTATTCAACATTATGGTTCATCTACCTTAAACTGGACAAGGTGTGTCATTAACCATTCTTATTGAACCACCTTTATAGCATTCAAAAGTCTCAAAATTTTGCTTTTCACCAGTCATATGGTGAGTGCAGCCACTATCTATGATCCAGACATCATTTTTACTAACTTTAGATATGTGTGCAATTTCTACATACCTTTCTTCATCATATTCTGAATCATCTTTTACTGCCACAAACACCATCTTGATGTCTTCCTCAGAATCAGTGTCAGTATCATCATCTTTACTTTTTCCTAGGTAACTGGCCATCTTTCCTTTGTCCTTGTAGTCTCGGGTATCTCTTCCTTCTGATTGTCAGTAGCTTCTATAATAACCTCTGTCAGGATTATTTTCAAATTATATCTCATTACTTCTGTCATCTTTTCTTCTCTTAGGACATCTTGCAGCAAAGTGTCCAATATTTTTATAGTTAAAAAAACAAGTGGTAATTTACCTTTGTATTTACCTTTGCCTCTTTTTATTCTTCTTGCCATAAGTGCTTCAATTTCATCAAGATCTTCTTCTTCACTTTCGCTATCACTATCTTTTCTCATAGTGTGTTTATGACCTGATTTAATTATTCTCATAGAGGTTTTGAATGTAGAATCTATGTTTGGTAAGACACTATTATCAAAGTTATTCATCTCAAATGAAATCAGTCTTCCAATCCAACTTTCTAGAGTAGCATTGCTATTTGCTACTGCTCTCATTTCTTGTATGGTAGATACTCTAATAGCATAAGTAGGCAGTAAGGTTCTTAGAATTTTACTTACCACTATATCTTCTTCTAGTACACCTCCAACTCCTTAGATAGCATTGAATACCTCTTTGATACTTGTGCTATATTGTGTGATGTTTTCACCTTCTTTCATTTTTAGATCATCAAACTTTCCTCTAAGGCTTTCTTCCTTGGCTCTCAAAACATTCTTGTCACCAACATGTACAAGAATTAATTTTTCCCACATATGCTTTGCAGTCTTGCAAGTTTTGACATCTTCAAATTCAACATCAAAGAGTGAGGAAGCAATCTCTATCATTATGCAATTGTGTTCATGCTTCTCTCTCATTTTTTCAACTGTTGGTGCTCCTGTGGGAAATACATATTCAGTATCTAAGTATTGAGTAACATCATTTCCAATACCTGATAAGTGGAATCTTATTATGCTCTTCCATGAAGAAAAAATGTCTTTGTTCAACTTGAGAACATCTAGTCTATTCATCTTGTGATCTTTAGCTTAGGTCTTGAAACCTTCATTTCTAAGAACACAAGCTCTGATACCAATTGTTAGTAATAACTGAGAGGGGGGTGAATCAATGGCCTCAAAAATTAATCCTTAAATCAACCCTTAAATCTTATAACCACAAATTATGCCCCTAGTTTTCTTCTGTCCTACAAGATAAATGCCTTGAAATACTTATATCAATTTTCTACTTTTCTGATTTCTTTGTAAAACCTTCTTCTGTATGTTTAACGATAAGCAGTCAATTATTTACCGAAACACAGTAAATATGCAGAGTATACCAATTAATCTAGAATTGCATATGTGAAATGTAAAATGGTAAAGTAATAAAACATAAATACATAATATATGGATTTTTAACATGGAAACCCTGTTAAGGAAAAAACCACTAGGAATGGTACCCCAAATTTTCACTCTTCTAAAGTGATTGACTGCTCTATATAACACCTCTTATAGTTAAGGATTATGCATCCTTTCTACTAGAAATAATATATTGAACTCATTAAATTATTGACCAGGGGCATAAACTTGAAATGGTGACAGCAAAGTATATGCTCTAGCCCATTCTAAAAGCCATCATTATAGTAAATGAAAAATTCTTGAAAGGAACTAAACTAGGAAATGAAATGTCAACAATGTAATCTAAAGATGAAGTGACTTGCTGAAATAGTAAGTTTAATCCTATGTTGTAGGAATGATAAACTAGCTAACTACCTTTGTTGCAGGAACAACCACTGGTACTGTGACTAGTGGCTGCAGGAGAAACAAAGTCCTACTTGCTTAAAATAAATTGCAATCTACTTAGTGAAATAACTTGCAACCTACTTAACTATGAATTAGATTCACCTCCCATGTGGGCCCCCACAAAAATGTGAATAAATAAGATCTCAGATACTAGAAGTTGAAGCTCTCATAATTTATTCATAAAACATGGATTACATAGGATACAGAAAATAAGACTATATACCTCCTTCCGAAATACAACAGAGTACTGTAATAATAATTCTCTATCTATCGACTAACTACTGGAAATTGAACTTCTAGCTTTATTTAACAACAACTTGAAACAAACACCTATTGACTAGGACTTCCCCAAAATTAGGGATATGGCAATCATCAAGAACACGACCAACAACTTAAACTGAAGGAACAAACTTCATTTATACTTTCATGAAATCTAGGAACACTCTGCTGCTAGATTGACTCCATCGTGACCATTTTAGCTGTGATTCATCCACAATAGGACTCATTCTCACCCGCGGTAGTAGAACCATTATGAGCTCCACAGCAGTTGGTCCTTTCAAAGCATTACTCTGTTCCTCTTATGTTGACTCCTTCCTTATTCATGGATCCATTGCCTCTGCAAAAGGGTTAGTAGGTGTACATATCCAAGACAGAGAATTCATAACAAGTTTATTTACTACCTCGCTCTTCATCATATGGCTACAGGAAACCCACCCGACCTAAAGTAAGATAAAAAAGGTATCAAATTTAATTCCATATATCCATACAACACATAGATAGCATATTGATAAACTTTCAAAAACATTTCACATATATTTGCATACACCCATAGATATAACAGTTCTAAGATATTAAATAGTCTGGAAAGTATCATGAAAACATTTAAAGTCTTTCAAAAGTAGCCATAAAACATATGAAAGCATAAAACTATATGGCCCTATCTCAGCCTTATCATTCCCCCTAGCTTAAGCCTTTGCTAGTCCTCAAGAAAAGAGGTAGTTCTTTAGCCTAGCGTGCATTCTGAGATCCACAACTTTTTTTTGACCAACTCCTCCATCAGCAAAACTCCAGTAAAAACCCTTTTTGTCCTTGTATGTTTCCCACCTTCTGACCTCTACTGCCATGTCATGATTTTCCAAGTTTCCTAAATTAGGTAGAAGAGGTGAAAGAAGAAGAGGTGGTTGGAATGTTAATGGAAGCTAGTAGCTTTTCCTTTCTCTACCCAACATGATATACCAGGGAGCACACTTTTTTTCCATTGCAAAATTAAGCGGTGAATGGGGTTCCTTATTCTTCATATATGTTGTCATTGTAATCCAGCACCATTGGAGGGATTTTGTGGCCTTAGCTATTTCAGTTTTGACCATATGAGTGTATTCATTGTAGGCTGCATCCCTGTGAGGGCTGATGATTTTTTCCCCTGAGTCTGACTGTGTTAACTTCATCCAGTCATAATAGTATGTTTTGGGATCTTTAGCCTCTAGCCATAAGTGTATAGGAATTTCATCCTCTAATTCCCTATAAATTTTAGCCTGAGACTCCCTACTAATCTCATTCTATATCTAGGACATGAGTGCCCTAAGTTGGATATCTCTGACATAGGGTAGTGGATTCCAAACCCTTTCGTTAGGTACAACTAGATTATGCAGGAAGAATTCACATAATAAGTTTTGTATGGCTGCAGGAGAATTATGGAAGGCTTGAAAAAATTGAATGGGGTCTTTTAACAAAGGAGACTTTCCCCTGACTATATTGGTCAATTGATAATTCAATAATTGTTCCTTAAGAAAAATGGCATATACTAGGGAAGGGGACCTATAGCTCATTAGGTTAGGGATAACTGATGTTACCTTAGCCAATCTTTCTTGGAGTTGTTCTACGTCTTCCTCCTTCTCTACCAACTCTTGAAAAGTTTGATCAATAACCTGGTTTAAATCTTTCTTCTACCTTTGCCATTGTTCTCTTTTCATGATTAACTGATTAACTAATCAAAAAATAATAGAGAACAAAGTTATAGGAAAAGGTAACTCTGGTAACTCACCTTCATCATGGTTTTTTCCTGCTAATCTGTCATCTCCTGTAGCTGCATTTCCCAAAAAATTTGAATGAATTATGATGGCCCTTTCTGGATTACTATATTGCTAAGCTATAGAAACTAGTTTGTTCAACTCTTGATCCAAAACTTGCTCGGCCATCATGTTAATGCTAGGGTTTTCTCTAAATAGATCCTCCCCTTCTACTATAGGAGGTTTATCCCCACTCATAGCAACATCAGAATTGTCTTCAAATAAATGTTGTTCTATTATTGTGTGGGGTGAATTTGCCATACCTTCATTAGGAACAAGGACTCCCTCAGAGAAGTCATCATTATTATTTCTTCAATGAAATCATCACTGATTTGGGTTTCCTGGGTAGATGAATCCCTTCTCTGGAATCTAAATTCTTGCTCCTCAAAGATAGAATCGTCCTTAATTACTACACATTCTTCATCCACAACAACCTCAAAAGATTGTTTACCTCCTGATGGTTCTTCTAACTCAAGAGAATCAAGGTTTATCACTGCATTTTCTGGCAACATATCTATGGCCATACCCTTCCTTTGCCTACTTCTTCTTTGTAAAGGAGTTTCCTCCTTCCTATTAGCAGTCTTTCACTTTCATGAAGTACCTGAAGCTGTAGGATCCATTTTCTTATCAAAGGTAGCTGAATTTTCTTTTTCCTTCCCTTTTTCAGCAGGGGTAGAAGTTGTATCATCATAAGGAGGAACAATTTTCTCCTGGACTTCTTTCTCTAAAATTTTCTGTTTGCCCCTGTTCTGGGATGACCTGGATGTAGAAGCTTCAGTATACACCTAGAATTTTTAGTCCTAGGCTTCCTTACTGAAGATGAACCTGATCCTAGTTCCTCAATGATTTTAAAAACCCCCTGCTCTATTTGGAGTCTTTTTCCAACCCTACTCCCTAACGGTCTTAGGGTTTCTTCTAATTTCCTTTCCAAGAATTCTTCCCATGTTACATTAGGGTAGTCTCATAATGCCTTCTCTAATATAAGCTTAATGAGACAACTATGGGAGACATTGTTAGGCTTACCTTCCTGCACTACTACAGCTCTTTTCTGCAGAATGTTGTAGAGGAAATTTGGCATGTTGATAGGTTTGTTGTCATGCCTTAAAAAACTTAGGAATTTGAAATGTATTGCATGTAGGTAGGCTTGTCGACCCTCACAGGTGAAATATTTGATCACAAAAATTGCACACTGCTTAAAGGTTTCTGGTAAAGACAATCTGCTGGTGCCTTGTTTCTTTTCAATCTCCAATGGTGGGTCTATGTGTTATGTAAACTATGCTCTCGTAGTTGCTAGGTCAAAATTCTCTGGAAACTCCTCACCTTCCTGTGGTAACCCCATTACTTTTGCTATAATTTCTTGTGAAAATGGTACCCTTAGTCCTTTAACAATTGCTACCCCATCACGGAGTGTGCTCAAGAATTTTAATGCTACCTCCTCATTCTAACTAGTGAGCTTCAGAATGTAATCCATCCATCCTCTGGCTTGGAATAATAGCCTACAGTCTTGATTATTTAACAGAATGTCATGAACCATGGGTTCACAATGAATTAAATCGCCACCCATGTCTGCAGAGTTTGAAGGATACACACCACAGGAATGTACAAGCAATGCAGGGATATTTTACAAGCTATATCAATAAATTTGCAGAGAAGATCGGGAAAAACAAGGCTGCAGGAAAATGGAAAGTTCTAGACTTCAAGATTTCAAATGCTAAATGGAAAAATGAATGCATATCTATCATATCTTTAAAGATTTAACTATTCATGATTACCCAATAGACGTCCGTATGGACACCTTGGCTGGCTTATTTGTGTGAATTAAATTGCTCATTTCGAGGCTATCTAATCAAGGGTACAATGTGTAATATTTGTGAAAAAGGTACAAGTTTTTTAAAAAGTTTGAAAAATATATCATACAATATGTGCATAGTTATATAGAAAAAATCACAAATTTTCTCCTCCCCCCAACTTAAGTACACCAAGGGTCCCACCATGCCGCATAAGACGAGAGCGAAGCTAGTAAAAATTGAATTAAAGAATTTAAATGCCAAGGAAAAGTACACACACCTGATGATGTAGTGGCGGCTTCGTGAAATGAATGAAGTAAGTGCCATCTGACGTTGGGAAATGATGAGGTGCAAGGGTGGCAGAAAAGAAAGAATGAAATGAATGTTTATTGCAGAGAAAAGTACTTTCTAAAAGAAAGTAATTATTATGGGGTGATGCGACCAGTTTTTAAAGTGAAGGCCAAATATGAGTGAGGGGCTCACATTCTTGTGCTACAGGAGGGTCGTGAATGACAGTGCTAGCAAACTACTACAGGAACTTGACTTTGCTCTGTGGTTTATGGTATAGCTTGAGTCGCTAGCCATTAACCAGTAGCTTGAACCGAACAAGGTCAATGGTTGACAACTGCACAGCACCATTTAAAAGTACAACAATTACTTCATAGGGTCCTAACCAGCGGGTTTGGAACTTACCAGGGGTGTGTTGATATCTGGAGTCGTACAAGAGAGCCCAATCACCGATGGAATTTTTTTTTTCTTTGATAAACTTGTCATGCCATTGCTTCCTCTGTTGTTGTACCAACTAGGTGTTAGCTAAAGTAGATTTCCTCCATTCATCTAGACTATTCAAGGTGAGAACACGTTCCTATTGAGCTATAGTGAGATCAAGGTTGAGGTCCAAGGCTGTCTGCAAGGTTTTATGTTCAAACTCGACTAGCATCATTATCATTTTTCCATAGACTAGTTGGAACGGGGTGAATCCTGTATTAGACTTCCACATAGTGCGGTAAGCCCACAGTGTTTCAGGAAGCCTAGTTGCCCAATCCTTCTTATGAATAGCCATAGTTTTGGTAAGAATGGCCTCCAATTTGCAGTTAGTAACCTCAACCCGCCCATTGGCCTACAAATGGTAAGGAGATGACTTGGCATGATAAATGTTGTATTCCTCCATCAAAGAAGCAATTAGGTTGGAAGTGAACTGCACCCCTTGATCAGAGACAATTTCCCTTGGAACACCAAAGTGGGTAAAAATGCACTCATACAAGAACTTAGCAACATTATTGTCTCTTGGATGTTTTATTGGTTTAGATTCAGCCCACTTAGTAGCATAATCAGTACAGACCAAAATGTAAGACTTACCTTGAGAAGAAGGATCAATTGGACCCACAAAATCAATGCCCCACTTATCAAAGGGTGTGACCAGCACCTGTGACTATAGGGGCATCTCATCGATCTTAGTAGGCCTCCCCATTCATTGGAACTGATCACATTTCTTGGTGTATTAAGCGGCATCTTTGTGGAGAGTCAGCCAATAATACCCTATAGTCATAATTTTGAAGGTTGTCCTTTTGGATGCAAAGTGGCCACTGCATGGCTCATCATGACATGCCCAGAGGATGTCATAAGTCTCATCCTTATGAATGCATCATCTCATAACTTGGTCTGGGCCATTGTAAAACATGAAACCAGCAATCCAAGAAAAGTTAAAAATTTTCTCAGCTAGCAGTCGGCGTTCCTTGGAAAAAAATGGCCAAGAGTTCGACCAGTTGTGAGATAATTGGCAAGATTAGCTAACCATGGATTGTGTGCTTGCAACAGGAACAAATGTTCATCTGTAAACCTATCAACTATGGCTACATGATCATCAAGAACATGCAAGCGAGAGAGAAATTCAGCCACAACATTGGCTTTCCCAGGCTTGTCGATGATGGTGATGTCAAATTCCTACATGAGTAGCAGCCAAAGAGCCAATCTTCCAGAGATAGCTGGTTTGTTCATCAGGTACCAGATTGTAGAATGGTTAGTATGGACAAAAATCTGGTACCTAGTGATATAATGCCTAAACTTGTTTAGGGCATAAATTACTGCAAGCAACTCTTTTTCGGTCACTGTATAATTGAATTCGGCCCCCTGCAGATTCTTGTTGATAAAATAAATGGCGTGCTCAATTGCATCTTCTTGCTGGCCCAATACTACCCCAACAACATAATCTAAGGCATCAGTATGAATGTGGAATGGCAGACCCCAATTTGGTCCATGCAGTACGGGTGCAGTGGTTAGAACTTCCTTCAGCTATAGGAAAGCTTTATCACACTTTGAATTCCAAGTAAAATTAGAGTCCTTTTTTAATAGATTATAGAGGGGAGCTACAATTTGGCTAAAATCTTTGATAAACCCTCTATAATACCCAGCATGTCCGAGGAAACTCCAGACATCCTTCTACTTCTCTGGGGTGGTAAAAGTACTAATGAATGAAATCTTGGTGGGGTCGACCTGGATGCCATGTGAGGAAATAAAATGTCCCAACACGACACCTTCTTCCATCATCATAAAGCACTTCTCACTATTGAGAGAGAGATTATAGTCCTATCATCTTTGAAGGACCTTTTCTAGATTGTCCTTGGCTTCATCAAATGTGTTCCCATAGGTAGTGAGTCATCCATGTAGATTTCCATACAATCAGAAGATATGCCTGAAAAGATACTGATGACTACTCGCTGGAAAGTGGTAGAGGCATTATATAAGCCAAAAGGGAGGATAGAATATGCAAAAGTGCCCCAAGGATAGGTGAAGGTAGTTTTCTCCTGATCCTCAGGAGCTATTTGAATTTTGTTGTAAGCACTAAACCCATCCAAGAAGGAAAAATACTTCTTCCCTGCTAGGTTGTCTAGGACTTGGTCTATGAATGGGAGTGGAAATGGTCCTTTTTAGTGGCTATATTGAGCTCCCTGTAATCCACACAAACATGCCATTTACCTCCTTTTTTGGGCACTATGACAAGAGGGGACACCCATTGGCTATTGGAAATTGGATAGATAAACCCAGCTTTAAGGAGCTTTTGGAGCTTAGTTTTGACTATATCCCTTAGGATAGGGTTGACTCTTCTTTGCGGGTGCCTAACAGGTTTATAATATAGACTTATGTAGATCTGATGGGTACAAAGCTTAGGATCTATCCCATTTATGTCGGTGTAATCCTAGGCAAAGGACTATTGGTTGTCCTATAGCAGATGCAGGACATCTTTTTGGCCGGGTAATGACAGGTTAGAGCTGATATTCAAGTCCTTACCAGGGCTAATTTCCATTTTTATAACCTTATCCATCATGGCCAACTCAGTAATTGGCGGTGAAGCCAGTTCATGTGGTAATAGGAGATGAAGACAGATGGAAGATAGTGAATATCGAGATGTATGTGGAGTGGTCAAAATAGTCTCTAAAACACAGTCTGATTGCGGACACATCTGGGAATTGATGTTGTAGTCATTAGTGAGGATAGATGAAATTATCTCATCTTCTTCCCTAGAGGCTAGAAATGGCTCTCTTCCTATTACCATGAGTTGCTGGATT
This sequence comes from Thuja plicata, assembly GCA_018584345.1. Lineage (NCBI taxonomy): Eukaryota > Viridiplantae > Streptophyta > Pinopsida > Cupressales > Cupressaceae > Thuja > Thuja plicata. The sequence continues at coordinate 5,181,925 of MU224363.1, forward strand.
GAGTGGGTTTTGAGATCAAGTTCATCTAATTCTGGCCACATGGCATCCTCATCCTATAGCATGGCTTGAGCAGGGGAGTAGGGTGTCAAGTTTTTGGTGTTAACACCATTACAGATGGTCATCTTTCCTAACCGGCAAGCTATAATGGCATCAGCAGTGGCCAACCATGGTCATCCTAAAATCATAGGGTACCCACCCATATCAACTTTAGGGGAGAGAATCACAAAGTCTACAGGATACTCCCAGGAATGTAGGGTGACTATCACATCTTCAATTACCCCATCAGGTTTAACAGTGGAACTATCAGCCAATTGCAGAATTGTTGGTGTGTCACAGAGACCAGCAATGTTTAGATTGGACAGGACTTCTTTGGTCATGACATTTATAGATGCACCTAAATCCACTAAGGCATTTGGAACTTGTATACCTTGGATGGTAACTATAACCAAAAGACTTCCTAGATCAGCATACTTGGGTACAGACAACTTGTCTAACATAAGATCAGAGAGCTGGCCGACGACATGACTAGTCTTGGGATCCTTTTTCCTCCTTCCTGGTTGTTTAATGCATGCCTCCTGAATAGCTTTAGTATAGGCAGGGAATTCCTTGATAGCATGTAGGAAAGGAATCTTTACCGTTATATGCTTTAATTGATCAAGTCTGCTACAACATGGTTTACTATGGGTTCAGCTTGTTGAGATAATCTCTAAGGAAATGGAGGCTCTTTGGCTATAGCAGCTGACACATCGTCGTGGTCAATAGGAGGCTCCTCCAATTTGGTTATGATAGGGGGTTGTGGTGAAGCAAGGGTATTTGCTGACCTGAGATGAATGTCATGCAAGGCATAGCTCTGCTACTGAGCTGGTGGTTTGTTATTGGGATTGGGATTAGGTTGCGCAGGCAGCTATGGTGGCTTAGGAGGATTATTAGCTGCTGTAGGAGGAGGCATGAGAGCTTGTTTCTGTGGAGGAGGCATTATTGCTTGCTGATTGGGCTGATTAGACCATTGATGGGGCTATTGCTAGCCCTACTGAGGCTGTTGCCAGCCCTGCTGGGGTTGTTACCAGCCTTGCTAGGGTTGTTGCCAACCCTGCTGGGGCTGGTTCCACCCCTGTTGGGGTTGCTGCCAATTATTATATCCTCCAAAATTATGGGGACCTAAATTTGGGAAACTCTGCCATGGATTATTATTGCTAGGAATTTGAAGAGGATCTTGAGGCATACCTGGTCGTGGGGCCCATGGCCTACATTGAGAAAAATATTGAACCTCCCCTTTCTCATCGATAGCTTTGAACTTTGTAGGCATTAGCTGGGGCTCTACATTTGCAATGGTCTTGCATTTGCAGCTCCTCTTTTTCTCACTGCAATGTGGGCAGTATTGGGAGAGCACAACATCAACATCCTCCTTCTTCTTTCAAGCTTGCATGGTATCCAGCTGAGTAGCGACATCGTTAATGATGTCCTGCTTGAAGTCCAATAGGAGATTAGAAAGTTCTACCTTGGATACCCCAGAGCCAGCAGACTTGTGTGGTAGGTCTCAGATTCCTCTACCCTTCTTGACAGTGGCTCAGGAGTAGTTCAAGCAGATATTTTTGATATCATCCCAAATTTTTTATGTAACATCACCTCCAGCCATCAAGTCCAGAGCCTCAATGCTTCCTTCATTGACACCTTTAATGAAAAGGTGTTTCTGAGAGTCCTCATTCAGTTGATGCTGAGTGTTATGCTACAGGTTGTACATGAACCTCGAAACATAATATTCCAAGGTCTCATCCTCTTTTTGGGTCATCCTGAAGATGTCATCACCTTTCAAATCTCACCCTCGATAGTATTCTTTGTATTTGGAAAGAAACATGTTTCTCATGGCAGTCCAATCTGCTACGGCGTTAGCACCATGACCCATGAACCAACATAGTGTGGCTTCCTTTAGAGTGGATGGAAACAATTTGAGCTTATGTGCATCAGTTGTATATTCATAGCTCCTACAAAGGATGTCGAACTCAAACAGGAAAGTCTCAGGGTCTTCAGTGATGAGGCCATAGAACTTGGGCAAGGCTGCAAAGGGTATGTTCTTCAAATTCTGATTTCCTTGCTGAGGTAGAATTGGAAAGGGAAAGGTTGGTTGAGCCATCCTTGGAGGAGGCCTTGGTGGTGGTAAAAGATCTTTGGGTTTAGCAAATAGTTCATCTAATTGCAAGGATTTGTCAGATGATAGTAAATGAACAAATGCATCAGCAAATATGTTTTCAAATGGTTCTTCAACTTCTATGGGTGCAACTTAGGGCTCCTCAAGCTCAGAATGGAATAGATTAAATGGCTCGGCTTGGAAATCTTAAGGAAGGAAATGCCCAAGATGATCTCTTCTTCTATGCATAAAAAGAAATGCTAAACTAGGCCTAAAATAACTGTAGGCTGGTCTAGATTGACACCATTCCCCGGCAGTGGCACCAAAAATGACTGCTCTATATAACACCTCTTATAGTTAAGGATTATGCATCCTTTCTACTAGAAACAATATAATGAACTCATTAAATTATTGACCAGGGGTGTAAAATTGAAATGGTGACAGCAAAGTATATGCTCTAGCCTGTTCTAAAAGCCATCATTATAGTAAATGGAAAATTCTTCAAAGGAACTAAACTAGGAAATGAAATGTCAACAGTGTAATCTAAAGATGAAGTGACTTGCTGAATAGTAAGTTTAATCCTATGCTATAGGAATGATAAACTAGCTAACTGCCTTTGCTACAGGAACAACCACTGGTACTGTCACTAGTGGCTGCAGGAGCAACAGAGTCCTACTTGCTTCAAATAACTTGAAATCTACTTACTAAAATAACTTGAAACCTACTTAACTACAAATTAGATTCACCTCCAGTGTGGGCCCCCATGGAAATGTGAATAAACAAGATCTTAGATACTAGAATTTGAAGCTCTCATAATTTATTCATAAAACATGGATTACACAGGATACAGAAAATAAGACTGTATACCTCCTTCTAAAATACAATAGAGTACTATAATAATAATTCTCTATCTATCGAATAACTACTAGAAATAAAAATTCCATCTTTATTTAACAACAACTTGAAACAAACTCCTATTTACTAGGACTTCCCCAACATTAGGGATAGGGCAGTCATCAAGAACATGACCAACAACTTAAACTGAAGGAACAAACTACATTTATACTTTCGTGGAATCTAGGAACACTCTACTGCTAGATTGACTCCATCGTGACCATTTCAGTTGTGATTCATTCACAATAGGACTCATTCTCACTTGCGATAGTAGAACCATTATGAGCTCCACAATGGTTGGTCCTTTCAAAGCGTTACTCTATTCCTCTTATGTTGACTCCTTCCTTATTCATGGATCCATTGCCTTTGTAAAAGGGTTAGTATGTGTATATATCCAAGATAAAGAATTCATAACAAGTTTATTTACTACCTCGCTCTTCATCATATGGCTACAGGAAACTCACCCAACTTAAAGTAAGATAGAAAAGGTATCAGATTTAATTCCATATATCCATACAACACATAGATAGCATATTGATAAACTTTCAAAAATATTTCACATATATTTGCAGACACACATAGATATAACAGTTCTAAGATATTAAATAGTCTGGAAAGTATCATGAAAACATATAAAGTCTTTCAAAAGTAGCCATAAAACATATGAAAGCATAAAACTATATGGCCCTATCTCGGCCTTATCAGTGAGCTCTGTTAGGAGCCAACCCGGTTAAAGGTTACAAACATATTGTTAGGTGTGACCTTGTTAGAGGATTTGAAAGATAGTTTGTCACCTAGTATCTAGCATCTAATGCTATCATCCTTGATCAAACACTCACTTGGCCTATCAATAGGTATCAGGCATATCCAATGCTACTTTCTATGAATAAACCTTTTGATACTCCTTGAGATGTATCTCAATTGTAGAAGAATTTTAAGTCCTGCTCGGTTAAGAGACTTGATGCTTCAATGGTTAAAATAAAACATTAATCATTTGTTCACACATACAAATTAATTGTAGATTTTTAGATCTTTTTGTAAGTGCATTACCTCCTTGATCAATATAATCAATTCAATACCTTCTATCCACACTATTCTTCTCTGTGATGTTGTCTCACTGTTCATCGGTGTCTACAGAATCTAGCTCTTTCCTCAGCTTGATTGATCAGGACTGAATGAAGACTTTCTTCTCCTTTCAGAATCTCGTTAGCATCTTCCCTCTTCTCTCTTCACCACACACAATTTGTATTGAATTGGTTTTGTCTCTTTATAGACATTATTTGACCTTTTCTTGGATTTCTTGATTCTTGGCGTGATCCACAATTCTCACCAATTAGATTTAAAGCAAACTCCAATTTATCTCAAAGAGATCTTCTTGGCTACTTGACAAATCAGCTTTAAATTGATTACTTATCTCCAGCTTTATCTGGATGATTAAAACAATGATAAGTATCAATTTAGTCTATCTTTAGCTCTTGACAGCTAAGCATTTTGTCATTTTTTGAACTCTCTATTCTGTCAGTCAACACTTCAGTTAGTCATCGGTGATAACTAAATGTTCTGTCAGTGTGACTTCAAATTTCATCAGGATCTCCGTCCTTGTCTTTTCCATCATGCAATACTATGATTTTTTCTATCGGGTTACTCAGTGTTTTGTTCATCTTGCAACACTGTGACTTTTCTTGTCGGTAATGTTGTGCATTTGCTCGTTGGGTAACACTGTGACTTTTCTCTTTTACTTTGTCCGTCGATGTGCACTCTATCAATGTATACAGTCACTTAGTGAATACTTGACTTATATGCATTACTGATATCATAGCCTTTCATTCATCGGTTCTTTGAAGTCTTTGGTAGTATTTTCATGACCATAAATATTATATCAAGTTGACATCAATGACAATACAATACATTAACTGATTAATACCTTGCATGATCATCAACTTAACATCTTCAAACATTCAATATGTGTGTGTTTGTGTGTGTGTGTGTGTATTTACATATATATATGTATATATACTATGTGTTCATATATACATATGTATATATACCCATAGATTTCTCTCCTTCAATTGTTGTATGTCATTAACCTACAAACTCAAAAAAAAAAGAAAATAGAAATAAGCAAGTTACAGTTTCATTTTGGGAGAGGAAGAAAAGAAATGGATTAGGGTTTTTTCAGGGGTGGTTGCATATTTCAACCCTAACCTTAATTTCAAATGAGGGTTAGGGCTGAACTTTAAGCCTTGGGTTTAAAATAATAAATTAATGGTAAGTTGAACATTTTATCTTAGTGTGAATTTTTTTGTAGGAAATTTATTCCCTTCTCTAAATAAGACATTTGATTTTATTAATTTTATTTTAATTGAACTTAGGAGAAATATTTTAATTCTATATAATAAATGGGTAAAATATTAAGTAATAACAATGGGACTTATAGGATATTTATCTTAAAATAAATTTAAGAATACAAAGTTGATATAATATGATGGATTGAGATTAATAAGGGTTATCAGACAGACTTGTCTTATAGCATTTCTTTTCAATTGGGTGACTTAGGTTAACTTAAGGTGAATTAATTAATGGAAAGATAGGAGTAGTCCTTTTACAAATTTATTAAAATACATTAATAATAAAATATTAACAAAGGGGGCTTTCAAGGAAAAAATTTAAATACGTTATTTATGAAATTATTTATCAATGGTATTTAAATATAATATAATGTTACAATATGATAATTAATGGAGTATATAGTAAAAAAGTTGTAAATTAAATAATTATCAGAAATATTTAATAATCAATAATAGTTTATTTAAATTAGGGGATCATCAAGGTTAACACTTTAATAAATTAAAAAGATGAATCAACTACGTTTGACTGTGAATTAATTTTGGGGGTAAATATAGTCACATGGATATAGTAATTTAAAAATCATTCCAACCAACCTTTTTTAATGGGATTTTAAAGCTAATTTGATGAGAGATGAATATATATGTCAATATTAATTTACCATGATTATTCAAACATTTACCTTGTATTGGGGGGATTTGGTTAATATTTTAAAATTTTCTCGACGCTTGAATATCTTTAATAAATTCACATTAAGGTAAAACATAATCGATTTAGTTAGTAACCTAATTAAGTTTTGGCTCATAGTAGTGACTTTATCTAGTAGTCTTGTCGAGGGACATTGACGTTGGTCACGATTCCCTTCAACTTCTATCAACTCTTACCCTGATAACTTTAGGAAATAATTATATCCTTCAAATTCGTTTACTATTCAGAGAACTTAGTAAATATTTGTACCCTTGCAACTATAACTCTAGTTAACTTACCATATTAAAAAAATAAGTGTGTTTTTAGCATTAAATTTGGTCTTGAAATTTTGGTATCAGAGAAAAGGTTCAACACTAGGAACCTTTAACCATTACGCTTCAGTTAGAAGTGATTCACACTTGTGTAGGAAGTCTCTAATTACATGGCAACATGTAGAATGTGAACGGGAAAGAAGGAATATTATATAAACACAAGAGGGAGAAGATCATGAGGAAAAGGTTCCCAAGGGGGTTAAAGACCCCTATCTCAAACAACCTCCTATCATAATTATAAATATTGTGACTTCTCTTCTGATATATGTACCTAACATACCTTATGTTATATGTAGGGATTGTGAATTTATGGATCCCGAGTAGAGGATATTGTTTATGTGAGTGAACATGCATGTATGGAATGGAAAAATTAGGATGAATAGATGCTTCGGCGCCCTGGTATGAAAATTATCGAGTACCCTTTTTGGGAACAACCCTAGTAGCATGAGGTAAATGAAGGAATACTTCCTAGCTTGATATGCCTCCTTAGATTGATATACCTCCTTAGATTGGGTTAACAACCCTATATGGGCATCTCTTCTGATCTCTTTAGATTGATTGGTTGATGTCTTCTTTTGAAGATATTGTGCATAGTGACCCACATGTAGTTAGTAGCGTTGATGTATTATCCATTTTTGTAGTGGTGCCAGTTGTATTAGCTTGATAAATTATATTTTGAGTTGAGCCCTTATTGACTGAAATGCTTAGAACTCCATGAGTAACTTGCTTGTTCGTGTGACCATATGAGGTCAATTTTATTTATGGTGACCCTGAAAGGCTTGAGGGACTATAAAATTTCTCCTTGAGGAGTGATATGTAATATGCATACCTTGTTGTGGTATCAATATGAGTGAAATAAAATAAAATCAAGATGTGCTTGGATACCTTAATATTCTACATTGTCATGGGTCTGCTAGATGACCAAAGTTTGCGCACTACAGTGGAGTTTATTGATAAATATTTTTCATGGATAGAAAATTAATTGCCTATGGTGATATAAGGTTTGGGTTAGTGATCATTGTATTTGGGATACTTGGGGAAGGGACATTGTCATTTTGTGGACGTTCAAGATCTTGATGTGTTATTCCATTTTGGGACATCACGTGCACCTAGCATCTTGTCCCTGTAACTTTACTTTACTGTGCACAAAATGTTATAGTACTATTGTAAGTTGTGTGTAGTCCAGTTTTGAGAAGAACCCATAGGATCATTTGTCAATCACACCATGAGTATGATGAACATTCCCTTTGAGCATTTGGGTCTTATGTTGCTACATGTTGATGATTCTTAGTCATAGCTTACAAATGTGATATCTTTCATAATGGAACATATTGTGTTAGAGAGATAAGAGAAACTTTTTTTGTTCTTATTAATTTTTGTAGTTACCAGAAGTATAGTGGTGCATAGTTGGGGTACAATTGTATCATTGTTTGATAAGTAAGTAATGAGTATGTATCTTATTATTGTTAAGACTAAATTCCTTAGAGTCCTATAGTGGATACACCCTCTAATGTGTTTTATTTCAACTGTCTCATTTTGTGCATGATTTTCTTGAATTCTTTATTTATTTTCTTGCTAGAATTTTCCATTTGTTGTGTGGGCTAGCACCTTATGGTTATTTATTTCAAATGGGATTAGTCACCAAAAATTTCACATCTTTTATTTTTATGACAATTGTCACATATGGTTTATTGTTAAAATGAGCTCATTTTTGGATTTATTGTTGAAAATTGACAAATTTCCCCAATTAGGTTTTTTCTATCTATAGCTGGTGACTATTTTGAATATTTTCATCTACTTCCCAGTCCTATGTTTCATGACTCTATATTGTCCAATGTGGGCCATTGATAGTGTGTGTAAGAGGGAACACCTATGAAAACATGTTAGCTTATGCAATACTAAAGTTGAGGAATATAATCTCTACTCTATTAGTTGGTGAAGTGGGACTCATCCTTCTTTTTTGTGTTTGGAAGGGATTGTAAGCCAATAATAATAGTTAAAGCATTGAATCATAAGATATTTCCATGAATACCAGCTATAATCTTCCAGTTTTTGGGTGCTTGTACCCACACCACGCAATTATCAATAAGTATATACCATAATGGGAAGGACTATGGTGGAATCCTTATATCTTAAGAGTAAAGGATAATTGGATGTTTTAACTACGTCTTTGTGGGAGATAATTGGAATCTATGTGCAAGTTATTTTGGACGATGGTCATGCATGTCGTATTTAGTAGAGGTTGAGCATTGAAATCTTGGTTTAGCTTCTAACATGCATTCTCTATGAGATTTTTTCTTGTCCTTGATATGAGTTTGAATGTGTTAGGTTCCCTCCTTTTAATAGAAATGTTATGATGGATAGATGAGAATTACATAACCACTTATGATTTTTTGAACCTATTGCAATTTTGGATGATCTTGTATAGATTTTAAGATTATACCTTATTTTTAATTATAGATATGATATAGTGTTGGTTAAACCTTTCCCTATTGGTGGAACTCCATGTTAAAGAATTGGAGAAACTCGAGGATAGTTTGTTAAGTGGAATTATTAGATATGAGATGGTGGAACATGAAGTCTTACATGTATCCAACCCTCTAATAATGTTGGTGCAAGTTGAGTGTAAGAAGACTCCACTAATTGGTTCATTTCCACCTTGTAAAGGTGAGACTGGGGTCTAGTGGGTAAGTGAACCCAAATTTCCCAGGGATGATTGACCTCTCATTTCCATAAGATTATGTTCTCCTATGATTGAAAGATTTGATTATACTCTATTTATTCCCTCAAGAGGAAGAAGTGTTTTGGCCTCTATGTTGATAAGTACCCTTGCGTATGAGAGAAAACCTTGTGTGTATATATTTTGTGGTACACCTATGTTGGGGATGGAACCCCTAGACTAGTAAAACTTTGATAGCCAATCCTCACCTTCTTCCAAAGGTTTGAGTGAGATTATAGTTAGGAGTAAGGATTCACTAAGGGAACATGGTATTTCCTAACTATAATCGAGATTTTTTTTTTAAGTTCTTGGCACTCTAATTATAGAAAGGACTTGGAAGGAACCCTTCATTATTGGATGTCTCATGATGGAGTAGATGGTTTGTGTATACCTTGGGTAGTAGACACCAGTATGGATGTATTTCCTAGATTGTGTTGAGTTCTTTAGTGAAGGTCCTTACAATAATTTTTAAAACACTATATTGTGTAAGTGATTCCTCCAGCCGAGGTCATGTTGACTTGATAGAAATGGGTATGTTTGAGTTGACTTGAGATGAAACATATTGTGTGCTTGATTTTGGATCAATATCAATTCTATAGTTGGTGTGCTAATTATAGTATGATATATCAACTTCTAGGAGTAACCCTATTCCTTTGGGATATGATGTAGTGCCTCCCTCATTTCCCTTCCTTCTTCATACCCTGATGGGTATGAATTGGTTTCCATTCTTTTATTTTATGATTGTGTTAGACCCTTGTGAAGTCGTACCTCCAAGATAGACCTAGCAGGTGAATTCATTATGTGTGTTTCTTATGTATTATATATTTTATTGGATGGATATGTGACCACATAGTTCCATGAAGTGATCCATTTCACATTGTTTCTCTATGCATGAGGATGAGTCTAGGATGCACTACATTTTCACTAAGGTTAATTAATCCAAATGATTATTATGAGAATGAAAGTGAGTGCATGTTTTGTGTAAATTGAGATGGTGCAAGTAATATGGAGATTCATAATAAGATTAGTTGTGCTTAATGCTAGGTACTTAAAGGTTTTTTTGACGTGAACGTAAATTGATCAATTGATTTGAGTCATGAGTTATTATGTAGTGATATTAATTAAATAGTTAAATGGATAATGGAATTGAGAATTGGTTTGATTAAATCAAATATATTATTTTTACATGAATTAAGGTTTGTAGAATTAGACGTGTTTGACATATACTTCCTGGTTGTCGATTGATGGATCTAATGTTATGAATGATTCAGTATTTTGTTTAGGATACATATACTAATGATTCTATTGATGAATATTTTATGATTTATTTTAATGATGCATAATGGATGAGTAATTTAGAAGATTATTATGATGTGATTTAAGAAAGGATTTAAGGAAAATTCTAAATGATAATTATATTATGTCCTGATATGAAATTGATAAGTTATTACATGATAATACATTATTTTGGTACATAAGACTTAATTGGATGATGATTTCATATCATTAGACTCTATGTGATTATTTTTACATTATGATGATGATTATGTTAGGATATACTTTTATATGCTCAAGACTAACAAATCTTATTGATATGATATGGACGAAAAAATCTGAATTATGTATCTCATGTTTTAAATTTATAATGACTTATGAAAGTGATTTGAAGTGAATGAGATGTTATTTGAATATAAATATACTAACTTAATTATACAAATGCTTCTAGGATACTTGTGATAGTTGAGTATTTTGAATTATTGTATATAGGTTTTATTTCTTGAGCTATAGGTATTGTGATCGATTGTGTAGGAAATTGACCATGGATTTAAAAATACGTGGAATCAAGAATAGATTAATATGAAGCCAGTGAAAAGCCAAGGTTTACTTAGGAATAGATATAACCTCATTGTTACACATTTTATTTAGTAAATGTGATGTTTGGATATATTGTAATTTATAAATTATAAATATGTGGCTTATCAAACTTGGCATACCATGTGTGAATGTAATTATTTGAATTGGTTTTTGTTGTATTTGTTGGCATTCATGTTTTTTTTATTGATGTCAACATATGTTTCTGATGAGACAAACATAATAGTTATCACTGGTGCATGTTTGATTGGAAGAAGTGTATGGGCACTGTATGAATGTTTCATTGTATGCGAAGATGGGGATGTGTAGAAGGATGAGCTTTGATCTCATATCTAAGGTTTCTTGACTTTATGGTTTTATTTGTTTGAGTTACAAAAAAATTGGTGAAGAATTATTCTTGAATAGTGACAGAGAATTATGACAGATTTAGTCTTTAAGTTTTGAGGATAATTTAAGTGTGAGATAAATTCATGTTATGCAAGCTTGAGGAATGGAAAAAGACATGTTGAGGAATTTTTTTTATGATTCTTGGGTTGCAAGACTCTTGCTGATGTCATCTATGACATGTTTTATGGAGAAGACCTATTTTGGGGCAGACTTCAAAGTTGCAGTGTGTATTATAGATGGTGAGTGTTGATTATAGATCTTGGATTACTTTTGATGGATTTTAATTGATGCTTACTTTTTATTGGTACAATGTGTATCTTAGAAAGGGGTTGTCTAATTATTTGTGCATTGGGAAATTCTTAATTGGCCAACTAAATTTCTTATTGTAATCTTGTATAAATGAAAGTTGTTTTCTTTTGTGGAGGTGTGTGATGAGACAACAAAGTGTGGAAGCTGTGACTTGTATTTGGGAAGTCTTCTAGATGTAGATTGGTGGTTGTGATTGAATAAATTCATTGGAACTATTTTAGAAAAGTTGTTTCTATTAGTCTATTCATTGCATTTTATATCTTATATACATTTGTATTTCATATAGTATGTCCTAAGGCTATATTTAACCTTGTTTAGCTTGTAAGCCTAGGCAGTGAGAATTTTATTTCTCTTAACACCTAACAGAGTATGTCCTATAACCGAGACTATGTATTAATTTAATAATCAGCTCCTAATAGGGCTAAACCTCCTAACAAGGATACTATACTTTCATTTCATTATTTGTGGGTGCTAATTCCCACTGACATTTTCCCCTTAACATGGTTTCCTCAATAAAAAATGGTTTTATTATGGTTTTGTTGATAATATGTTCATAATTTTATTTATCATTTGATTGTTAAAGGTCAAGGTTTTAGTTATTGGCACACAAATGATTCACCCCCCTACGAGTTGTTCTGGTTGACTATTATTGGTAACAATTGGTATTAGAGCTTCTGGTCCCTAGAGAGAAATCTTAACAACTTGATGTGATCTTGAATATGGCATACTCTAGAAAGGATAGTCTGAAGTTAGTGTTAGAAACACTGAGAGCGGGGGGGGGGGGGGGGGGGNGGGGTGAATTAGTGTTTGTCTATTAATTACTTTTCAACAACTTAAACATAAATCAAATATACATTCAATGAAGCATAACATAAGAACTCATAACACATGATATGATTATGGGGAAACCTTGATCAGAGGAAAACCCCAGTGCAAATTAGTACCCACAAATATTCTACTTGTATAATGAACCTACTAAAGTTCCTTTACCCTATTAGAAACAGTCTTTAAAATATGGGTATAATGACCTAGTTAAAGGTCTGACCCTATTAGGATTCTTTTACAAAACCCTGTTAAAGGTATATGGATCACTACCTAGGCTCACTACCCAATAGGATGAAGGCTACAACCTTCTGAAAGTTGATATACACTATATCAAAAGTGAACTATTGTGATGACACTGTTGTCTGATCAGTTCTGTGTATGCGCTGATGATCTTACTCTCTTAAAGAGATTTATCTCATACTGATTTCATCACACTGCTCTTCTATATCTTTCATATACATCATAATCGACACTTGTAACATAACTTTACATTACATACTTATATGTTCATACCCGAATAGGTGCGACTCAAAACAATACTATAGTCAGCCCTAAAACATAATACACAACACTTCCAAACAAGTCGGCTCAAGCATTTTTACAAAAATACTAATTACATCATTAAAAACATATAATCAAAGGCGCTTAGATGTTAGATAACAAAATAATTCATGCTGATCAAAACACTAGTCAGCTTTCATGCTCTGTCTTCTGGACTGCTAGTCTACTAATCTGTCTGTAACTTCTCCATACTATCATTATGTACTATGCATGTCTGGACATAGTATGTACACATGTCATAGAACATGTATCTGAATGTGCATACTCTAATTCGATCTCTCACACGTGCACTGATGTGCTAATTGTTGAATATCTCTGTCTGCCCTATTTCCATACTTAGTCATTTTATCTTCTAAGTTATTTTTGATAGAAACTTAGTATGACTTTGTTTCCATGATGAAAACACAAAATAATTCATGCATCCTCTAGGAGTCAACTTTCCAATAATCTCCCCCTTTTTCATTTATGGCAACAAAGGAATGTGGCCAAGTTTCTCAAAATGACTTAATCACAAAAATTGTCTATCATATATACTGCTCCCATATATACACATTCTCTATTACTCCCCCTTTGACATTAATGACAAAGGTGTACAAAAATTGTGAGTCTCAAGATACTTATTCCATGTAGACTTTAGGGTACACAATCTGAAGAGATTGGATCTCTTTCTGCTAGAATACTTTCATTGCATCAATTATCTAAAGATGCGTGCATAGGGAATATGTTAGTTTCTCCATCTTCATCACATCCATGCAAGGACCTTGATCATATGTCACAATGGTGGCATCAATCTATTTGATGTTCTCATTTAGAACTGCTAAAGAGGGTGCAAGTACATTTCTCAACTGAGTTTGTCTGACTCTTATCCTGCTGATCTCCAACTTAGCCTTTTCAATTTTGTCTAACTAACCTTGATAGATATTGTTACATATGTTCATGTCCTAGGTAGATGTCTCAACTGATTTTCTGATAGTGTCCACCATGATCTCAACCTCTTATATCTTCTTGATGTGCTCAGAGGTGAACTTCGCTCTATCCATGCAGTTGGCTATAACTTTCTTTCCCTTAGCTACCAACTCTTTCAATATGGATTGCCCAATCTTTAAATATTTTAGGTCTAAGGTAAAATTATTTACCAATTCATTCAATCTCTCCTTTTTATATTCATCTTCTACAATTCTAGTAGCAGAGTCTACTAGATATGTAAAGTGACCTTTGAATCTTTTTAGAATACTGTCAACATCTTCCACTGATTGAATCTTGGCTACTTTCTTGTCTGTAGGTACTAAATCATTCAAAATATTAACTGACTCCAAGAAAAGAGGGTTCCTCATAACCTATTTTTCTTTTTCCTTTTCCATAGCTAGCACGCTAATCTTCATTAAGTCCTCTTCTCCCCATGCATCTAGACTAGCTGAACCAGGAGTTAACCATGACAACAATGAAGTGGATGGTAAATTGGATGGAGTGAATATAGTGTTTTGACTGGTATCCATGCATTCACTCTTTACTGTTTTCTCCTTGATTGGTGTCACATTGTCTTGAATATCTTTTTCTTGATTCAAGTCTATTGGATCATTGGAGGGACCTTCATCTTGCTGTAGAGATGTATCATTAGTGCACATCTCTTCAGTGCTTACAAATGCTTCATCAACTTTGTCCTTGTCTTTGTCAGATGTTGTCATGGATATCTTGATATTATCAACCACTATAGTATCTTCTGAGTCTTTTGTTGTGTCAAAAGTTATTGTCACTGAGGGCGCTGAAACATGTGGACCCGTCATAGGTGCTATATGAATCACTACAACTGTAACTTGTTTGGGAGGAGCTGGAGTTACCTTTGATGTAGGAACCATTGATGGATACATGTGTCTATCCATAAACACTTGTGCAAATGCCTTTTCATTTTCTTTACCTATTTACTCATACTCTTTGTTCATAATCTGTAGAGTCCTTGTCTTGGTTCTAAGACCAGGCTTCACCAGATCTAATAGAATTGCCTTCTCATCATGTGAACATATAGGGAGAAGATTATCCAATGTTTCTTCTCTTATCCTCATGTCTTCCTCAATTGCATGTCATTTCATGATCTCCAGTATGTTCCATAACTTATTAGGTATTATTGTCTTGAGTTCAAGAACTGAATTCTTAAACTTAATCATATGAGATATGATCATAGAGTGTATCTTAGTTTTATCAATCTCTTGATACTTGTCATAGACTTTAGAAAGTGTGTCTAGTCTCTCTTCATTTACAATTCTATTCTTCAAGACATTTAGACTAGGTCTAAATCCTACCTCAGGAGGAGCTTGAGTATTTCTTTCTTTTCTCCATGTGTTCCTTGATGATGGGTGATTTGTGGGTGCTTTTTTTCTTTCTCTTGACTTCTTGCTTGGTATAGAAGGTGGAGATGAGTCTAGGTCAATGGTGGTAGAGGGTGCAGAGGTACTCTCTACTTCCTTATTCTTCTGTATCTCATCAGTCTTCTCAATTTATTTGGCTATCTTGGCTTCTCTAGCTTTGTCAAGATCTTCTTGAGTGACTCCATGAACTTTTAGAATTTTAGATGTAATCTTAGATGCTTTTCTTTTATTATCAGCACTATATAATATAGAATCAACTGAACTATTATTATCTTTGTAAGTACCCCATCTAGGCTCATTGGGATCTTTGGGCACTGACAAAAGAACCTATGCATATCCTTCCAATACATGTTCCTCCACTTCATACCCAAGTGGATGAATCCATTTAGTTTTGGGTTCAACTGCCTCCATACAAGTGCATCAGTCTCTACCATGAAGCATATGGCTTCCTTATACTTTTCAAAAATCTTCTCAAGTATCCTGAACCTCTTCTACATCTTGATCCTAAAAGTTTTGATTTCCATGTTTATAGCATCCTTTGCACTACTCTCTAATGTGGCTTTTAGTGAAATTTGAGACATTGTAGGTTTGCTTCTATCTAGGTACATATTTCCAACTTTACCAATAATATGGAAGTATAGATAGATGATTAGAGACCCAAACTTGAATGTTTTGTTCTTGTCATTCTTGATAACATGAATGTTGTCCATTAATTGACAACGCAATATCTCACATAGATTGAACTGAGTGTTATCCTTCACCATTTTGATAGCTGCTAGAACTATGGCTACTGACACACTATTTAATCTGCTTGCATGCTGAAACTTGTAACCAAGGGTCATTGTTAGAAGCTTTATGTCTTCTTCCTTGATAGGATCAACTTTCATGCCATGCCTCTCACTTATGGATAGGCATGTTTTCTCAACCTATTTCTTGACATCTTTGCTAGTAGGAAGAACTAGTCTAGTAATAGGAAGTCCAGTCATGTTGTGAATTAGGTCTGCAGTAATACAGACAGGGACCTCACCAATCCAAAAAAGATCATAATGAATCCTTCTCAACAATATTTTAACCCATTCTAGTTCATAGAATTCATGCGCATTCAAATACTCAAAGATAGGGTTGTTTGTGAGGTGCGAGTATTCATCCTTGAATGAATAGTTTGATTTCATCATTGAAGCCATGAGAGTGGCTATGCTATTATCTCCAATTGTTTCCGTCTTACAATAAATTTACACACGGATGTCTTCTATGTGAATAACACCTAACAGGGTTTTGGAGAAATCTCCCTCCACATCATCCAGTATGGATTTGAATAGATTCTTCTTAAATACAAATCTCTTCCTCTCTGTAATATCAAATACAATTGGAGTCGCCATAGTTACTTGATGATTGTTTAAATAGGGTTTCATAAAATTCTAAAATGGTGCGATTGCTAGGGTTCCATTCCAAACTTCTTAACCATGCTTCTTAACCACCAAATTTCTTATGCTTCTGTTCTTTGATGCTCAGTGCTCCTGTGCTCTCCAAATTCTATAATCTTGAATGCAAAAGTGAAGACAATCGAAGACTTACATATTTTTATAAAAGTTACTGCATTTAATATTTGCAACCATACATAGTTTTCACTATGAATCTCAAACTTCATTCAGAATGCATTATATGTAATGCATATATGCATACTTCATCCAACTATGATCATAAACATAATTTCATAGGTGCATACTCGGAGGTGAGTATACCAGCTGCACAGGGGTCCTAAGCTAGAATAGCTCCCCCTAAGACCAAGAAGGTCTATTCAACTAGAAATAGAGGATGCATCCACTGTGGCTGCATCAATTACTTTGTCAATATCATTTTCCTTCTTTATTTCAACCCAAATTTTTCTTGAATCTTCTTTTGCTTGAAGAAACTTGACTTCTCCTTCTTCTTCAAATAGTGATTTCTTAGGATCCTCTTGCTTTTGAGTTCTGTATCTACAGAACCTTGAGATGTGTCCTGCCTTTCCACATGTGTGACAAATAATGGGAGGTCTGATGTTATTTTTCATCATGCTCCACTGCTGTGTGTCCATTGTAGTTACATATTTGACATGTAATGTTCTGCAAATTTCTTTGAGGTTGATTTCTCTTATTGTTTTGATTCATTCTTCTCTGATTCTGCTGTAATTGATTTCTTTGATTTGTTATGCAATCTATAGCCTTGTGACCAAAATTATTATGGAGGAAATAGTAACTATTGAAAGGTCTTACCTCTTTGCAATCTCTTTCCAAATGACCATGTTTGTTACATGCATAAAAAGTTCTGTTAACTTGCTTGATTTCTCCTTTAGGTGGATCTGTAATACTTTCAACTTTCTTTGCTTCTGAAGGTTCTTCATGTGTTTTCTTTCTTTCTTCTAATGAATTTTCTTCAACTTGTGTTATACTATATCCAAGACCAGTAGTGTTTCCTCTTAGCTTTTGTGCATTGAGCTAGGATTGAAGTGAATCAAAACTTGTGTGGAGTTTATCAATCTTATCCTTTACTTCTGTTAATTCAGATTCCAACTTCTTCTTTATGTTTTCCAATTCCAGGACTTTCATGTTTTCTTTCGAGAGTTCATCATCTAATTATTTTCTTTCTTTGATCTTTTCTTCAATAGCAATTTGACTATATGTTAGCTGTTCATCCAGATTTTCAATTTTATCTTTCAGAGACATATTCTCTTCATTGAGCTTTTTTACCATTTTCCCTAAATCACTTGTAGAACAATCTTTCAAATCTTTTCTTAATTTCTTGATAAGAATTTGTGAGCCATCTCTTCATTGATATTTTTTACCATTTTCCCTTAATCACTTGTAGAACAATCTTTCAAATCTTTTCTTAATTTCTTGATAAGCATTTGTGAGACATCAAATTTCAGTCTAAGTTCTTCATTTTATTTTTAAGATCTATCAAGATCTTCAAGAGCTGCTTCAAGATTCCTTTTCAAATGTTTTTCTTCTGTTGAGTCCATGATCTCCTCAAGTGGTTAAAACTTCTTTTAGAGGACCAAAGCTCTGATACCAATTGTTAGAAACACTAAGAGGGGGGGGGGGGGGGGGGGNGGGGTGAATTAGTGTTTGTCAATTAATTACTTTTGAGCAAATTAAACATAAATCAAACATACATTCAATGAAGCTTAACATAATAAATCATAACACATGATATGATTATGGGGAAACCTTGATTAGAGGAAAATCCTGGTGGGAATTAGTACCCACAAATATTATACTAGTATAATGAACCTGTTAAAGTTCCTTTGCCCTATTAGAAGTAGTATTTACAATATGAGTACAATGACCTAGTTAAAGGTCTGACCCTATTAGGAGTCTTTTACAAAACCCTATTAAAGGTATATGGCTCACTGCCTAGGCTCACTTCCCATTAGGATGAAGGCTACAACCTTATAAAAGTTGATATACACTATATCAAAAGTGAACTACTATGATGACACTGTTGTTTGATCAGTTTCGTGTATGCATTGATACTCTTACTCTCTTAAATTGCTTTATCTCATACTTATTTCATCATACTGCTCTTCTATATATTTCATATACATCATAATCAACACTTGTAACATAACTTACATTACATACTTATATGTTCATAACAGAATAGGCACGACTCAAAACAAGACTATAGTCGGCCCTAAAACATAATACACAACGCTTCCAAACAAGTTAGCTCAAGTGTGTTTGCAACAATACTAATTACATCATTACAAATATATAATTAAATACACTTAGTAATTACATAACAAAATAATTCATGCTGATCAAAACATTAGTCATCTTTCATGCTTTGTCTTCTGGACTGCTGGTCTACTGATCTATTTGTAACTTCTCTATACTATTGTTCTGTACTATGCATGTCTGGACGTAGGATGTACACATGTCATAGAACATATATCTGAATGCACATACTCTAATTTGATCTCTCTCACATGCGCTGATGTGCTAATTGTTGAATATCTCTGTCTTCCTTGTTTCTATACTTAGTCATTTTATCTTGTAAGTTATCTTTGACAGAAACTTAGTATGAATTTGTTGCCATGATGACAACACAAAATAAGTCATGCATCGTCTAGGCATCAACTTGCCAATAGTTAGATCCCAAAAACTTTCACAGTTGGAAGAACAAGATGAGAACTCATTTGCTATGTTTGGGAATTGACTACTGGATGATTACAAAGAAATATGAGTTAGTCAAGACTGAATATGAACTGGATAAAGCTAGTGAAGATGAAAAGAAGTTGTTTTATTGTAACATGGTTGCAAGAGAATCATTGATTAGTGCACTCTCTGAAGGTGAATTTATAGAGGTTAAATATTTGGGTTCTGCACATTAAATTTGGTCAAGATTGGAAGCACTATATGAAGGAGATAAGTTTACTAAGCATGCAAAGATACAAAACTAGGAAAAGAGGATGGAAATTCAAAAAATGAAAGATGATGTGAAGGTCAGAGCATATGTACATAGAGTTACCAAGGTTGTTATTGACATTAGAAACTCTAAAGGCACATACAGTGAAGAAGGGATCAAAAATATTCTTAGATTGTTGACACATGTTTACAAAACTAAAGTACAAGCTATAAAGGAGATCATACCTTTGATGAAAAACTTCAACAAAGAGATGTTTATTGAAAAATTAACTACTTTTGAGGTGACAGAGATGGGATATTCATTACCTAAGGTTGAAATAACCTTCAAGGTGACTGTGCATAATAATTAAAATACTTTATCAGGGATTGCGAGCACTAGTAGAAGTGACTTGCGAGAGGAGCTTGGTGAATATGATGATGATTGGGAAAAGATATAGGAAGAAGAAAGGAAATTAGATGTAATAGTGGCCCTAGTTGAAAGAAGACAAAAGAGAGGTAAGGGTAAGTATGAAGGAAAGTCACCTCTAATTTTTTTTCATGCAATAAGATAGGTCATTTTTCATCTAGATGTCCTATAAGGGTTCCTAAACATAAATCTAAGTTTTATAGACCTAAATACTCCAAGGATAAGGAATGTTACTATGATAGTGAAGGTGTATCTAATGATGATGTTGTGGATTTTGATGAAATAGGATTTATTGATATTAAAGATGATGAACCTATTCATGAAGAGAAAGCTCTAGTTTCACATGTTGAAAACAAATCTGAATGGATCATAGACAATGGTTGTTCATATCATATGACTGGTGATAGAAACTAGTTTATCTAGATAACTAAATATGATGGTGGTGTGGTGCAGGAGCACCCATAGGTTGCCTAGGAAAACTAAGAAATATATTTTAGTTCAGTTGTGTGTGAGACTTAGGGAATTTTTTTTGTTTCTTTGAAGGTCATGTTGACCACACAGGAGGTAAATAGGGTTTTTATCTATTGAGTCTTATGACTTTTGGCAAGGTGCAATTAGGGCTAAGAAGTTGTAAAGCCTTCTAACTGGCACAAATTGGTTGATGATGTCATCATGATTTAAATAGGGTCAAAGTTGGGTTAGAAACATGTTTTGGTCATTATTATAGTGTTTGGGAAAGATTTGATTATTTTTGGTTCTCATTTGCTTAGTTTTGCTTAAAAATGTGTAAAGTTGCAAAAGTTGCAAAATGCCACTTTGGAACTTTTGAAATGGTGCTCGGACATCATGAATTTTTTTGTCAACTCGGCCAACAAGAGCCCAATGGAAAAAATAAATATTTTTTGGCCCTATTTATGACATGCCTTGACCTTGGAGGAAGGTTGGATGCCTACTGTATGGACTGCATTGTTGAAATCAAGAAAGCATATGTGACTTTGTGTGTAATTCTTTGGTTTTTGCATTGTAGTGATATTTTAATAGATTTGTTTTGGCACTGTAACTAGTACATGATGTAGGGTAGTTAGTTTCTTGATTCTATGTGGCATTAGATAGAAATTTTTTTTAGTTTAAAGCATTTCTTATAAAATAGTTTGTAATCTTCACTGTCACTGGTTTGAACTAGGTAGTTTGTAAAGAATGGAGTGCTAGCTCATTTTCCCATTGTGAAAATTGTATGACCCTTGGGAAGAGTGTCTAGACTCCATGTGTGTACATATGATATGAGTTGGGTCCCTTGAAAGAAAAGGATCTATTTTTGGAGTCTTTGGCTAGGTGAGTCACAGGTGAGCCTGGCTAGGAAAGACCATAGTGCATAACACTTAATTTGCAGAGGTGATTACTTAGAGACAAATTTCATATTGGAGAAGGAAGATATGATTCTTACAAAGATTTTTGAAGAGGGAGAGACTCTAAAAATCCATTTGATTAGTGAAAAATTTATAAATTTGTAGAGGGCCTAGGAAGAGCCTAAAAAGCCTTAATTTCACTCATGTTTGGTTAGGGCATTGTACGACCAGTTGTGACCCCAGGACCCAAAAATTCCTTGAGGGTTAGGTATAAGAACCAAGAATACCAAGAAAAGATCTAGGGTTTCTTTGGAAGGATTGGAACAAAATCCCTGATTTCTTGGGGAAGGAGCCCTAATTGCTAGTAGCCTTTTTAGGCGTAGTTGGGAAGTTTTTGTGAACTCGACTTGCTAGTGGAACTAGGAGTGATTCTTAGCATCCCTAATTGGTTGGATTTAATTATATAAACCAACTCCACACATTTGCAAGACCTTATCAAGAATTTGGAGGTTATAAGCCTTAAGATGAAATAAGGGCTAATGTTGGGTGGAACAAGAAGGCAAGGAGTTTGAGTTATTAGATTTAACTTTCATGATAGTTGGGTTGGCTAGAGAGACCATGGGACCCCAAGAAAGAAAAAGGTCATATAGGTGGAAAGTGGTGTGGTGTAGACAACCTAGAAAGTAATCAAGAAGACCAGATCATGAATCAGTGAGTGATTCATCTAGCCTTTCTATCATCTTGGTATGAGAGCCCCAAAAATATTTGGGATTGCTAGTGCATGTTAGATTATGAGTCTAGTGGGTCCATAATCGTGGTGACTAATGTGAAATTGGCCAAGAAGGTCGATGAAGAGGAGGATGATAATAAGCTATTAAGGGAAAGAATAGATCAACTTGAACAAGAACTAAGTGCAGTGTAGAGAAAAACTGATGAGGTCAGTGACAAATTGGAAGGGAAAGAAGCTAAGGGTAAAGAGGTTGCAGAGGAAGACAAGACCCTAGAGCCTAACCCTATATTGCAAGAGGAGGCTTCCTTGAAGGCATTAAAGGCTATGAGTAAGAAGGAACTAGAAGGAATACCACTATTCAGTGGGAAGATGGAGGTAGTTATAGTTATGGAATGGATCAAGGGCACAAAAAATCACTTTTAATGTGATGGGGTTACAGAAGCTTAGAAGATAAAAGTAGCAAAATAAAGGATTAGAGGCTCTGCTTTTACATGGTGGAAGTTAATTCAATTAGGGAGAGAAAAACAAGGTAAGAAACCAATTTCAACTTGGAAAGGAATGGTTATCAAAGTGAAGTAAGCATACATGCTAAATGATTATGAAATCCAACTACACAAGAAGAGGCAGATCTTAAGGCAAAAGGATCTTGATGTCAATTCCTACACTCAGGAATTTCAGAAGTTGTGCATGAGATCAAATGTCTCTAAGGATGAAATACTTAAGGTGGCTAGATACCTTAATGGATTGAAGTGGAATATCCAAGAAGAGATCACTCTTCTCAGTACCAAAATAGTGCACCAATGTTATCAATTGGCTATAAAGATTGAGGAAAAGGGTAAAACAAGGCAAGATCAAACTTCCAAGAATAGAGGAAGAGGAAGGGACCAAAGAGGACAAAGAGGAGGATACCAAGGCAGAGGGACTAATTAGAGGAGCCAAGGAGAGTCTAAAATTCTAGAGCATGGAAATGAGACCACCCCTAGAGGAGGTCATGGAAGAGGTAGAGGAACTCAAGTGGGTTCTAATAGAGGAAGAGGTACTTCCTACTTTGCTAGCATGAAATGTTATAACTTTGGACAGATGGGTTATCCTTCTTATATGTGCCTTGGAAAAGTATCTTCTTCTAACATAGAGAAGAGAATAGGATATGTCCAAGAAGACATCATGAGTGTCAAACCACCTAACATTAGTCATATTGAATCAAAAATGGGGGATAAATTGATATTTAGAAGGGTTCTAATCAGACAACCAGTCAAGGAGGAGCCAAAATAAAGAAGAGCCTTATTTAGAGTGAGATGCAAAATACTTGGGAAAGTGTGTAAATTTATAGTGGATTTAGGGTCGACTGATAATATCATCTCAGAGGAGGCAGTAAAGAATCTTAAGTTGGAGAAGATACCACATATTAATTCATACAAAGTGACATGGTTGAATAAAGGGAAAAGTGTCCTTGTGAATGAGAAGAATTGGGTGGAATTATCCATTGGAGGATATAAAGACAAGTTGATTTGTGATGTGTTGCTTATGGATGCATACCATCTCTTATTGGGAAGACCATGGAAATATGATAGAGGAGACATCTATGATGAAAAATAGAACACCATCTCATTCAAGAAGGATGGTGTGACATTTAAGATATAGTCTTTAGTAGAGGAGGAAGAAATACAATCAAAGACCCCTAGTGTCTTTTTAAGAAGTGGGAAAGATTTCCTTAACACACTCCACCAAGAAGGAGGTGAAGGATATGCCATAGTTGTGACACCCAAGGTAGAAGAAAAGGTTACTCACTCACCTATACCAGAAGAAGTCCAGAAGGTACTTGGGAAGTTTAAGGACATAGTTAGTGATGGAACACCTACAAAATTACCTCGAAAAAGTGTTATCATTTATTAGATTGATTTGATACCAGGGGCTTGATTTCCCAATAAGGAAACATATAAGCTCTCACCAGAGAAGAACTAAGAAGTAGCTAGACAAGTGTAGGAGCTATTAGACAAAGGAATAATTAAGAAGGGCATCAGTCCATGTGCCATACATGTTGTCTTAGAATCCAAGAAAGGTGGTAAGTGGATACTTTGCACTAACTCTAGGGCTATCAATGGGAATACAATTAGATACAGATTCCCTATTTTGAGAATTGAGGATTTGATAGACTATCTTGGAGGGGCAAAGTACTTTACTAAGTTAGACCTCAAAAGTGGGTATTACCAGATTATAATCAAAGATGGAGATGAATGGAAAACATATTTTAAGACCACTGATAGGTTGTATGAGTGGAGAGTTATGTCATTTGCCCTTTAAAATGCCCCTAGAACATTCATGAGGCTATTGAATGAAGTGCTTAAGGATTTCACTAGGATATTTGTGGTAGTGTATCTAGATGATATACTCATCTTCAATAAGACAAAAGTGGAACATTTGAAGCATTTGGAGATAGTACTCAAAAGGTTGCAGGAGGAGAAGTTATCCATCAATCTAGAAAAGTGTGAGTTCTTCAAGAAAGAGCTTGTGTATTTGGGGTTTTTAGTATCCCAAGGGTCATTTAAGATGGACCCAAGCAAGCTGGAAGCTATTCTAAATTATCCTACACCAACCACAGGGACATAGGTAAGGAACTTTCATGGGTTAGGTCAGTTTTATAGAAAGTTTATAAGAAATTTTAGTGGAATTTGTGCACTAGTGCTTGATACCATCAAGGGTGGTCTAAAGACTAAGTTTAAGTGGACTCTTGAAGAAGAAAAGGGTTTTGAGAAGTTGAAACAAGAAGTACCTACCCAAACTATTCTTTTGTTACCTAGATTTGCCAAGCTATTCACAATGGAATGTGATGCAAGTGGCATTGCTGTAGGAGGAGTACTAAGCCAAGAACGAAGACCTATAGATTTCTTCAGTGAGAAGCTCAATGAGGCTAAAAAGAACTAATCTACTTATGATTTAGAGTTATATGGTCTAGTTTAGTCTCTTAGAAAGTGGATACATTATCACTAAAGAGTTTGTAGGTAGATCTAGTTTGTAGTGTTTACAGATAACTAGACACTTAGCTACATCAACACACAATAAAAGCTAAGTAATAAGAACTTGAAGTGGATGGAGTATCTTCAAGAATTTATACTCACTATGAAGAATAAGAAGGGATAGTTGAAAATGGTGGAAGATGCACTAAGTAGAATGATGTAATAGTACAAGAAGTACAATTTCAAAGCATTGGGATAGAGAGTTTCAAGGATCTTTGTGGAGAAGTTGAAGACTTCTTTGAAGTATATAAGGTGTGTTTTGATTTGTAGAATCATTTTTGTAGTCAGTATTCAGAGTATACATTACAGAGTGGACTTTTGTTCAAAGGAAATCAACTATGTGTTCCCAAAGGATCAATGAGAGAAAATATCATTCAAGAGAAGCACAATGGTAGCTTAAGTGGACATTTTGATATCAACAAAATAATGGAGTTAGTGCAGAGGTTTAACTATTGGCCTAAGTTGACAAGAGATGTTAGAAGATATGTAGAGAAATGTGTGGTTTGTATGAAAGCCAAAGGAGGATCTAGTAATGTAGGTTTGTATCAACCTTTACCCATTCCGAATAGACCATGGGAGTGCATCAATGTGAATTTTGTGGTAGGTCTTCCCAAGACCAAGACAAGGTTGGATAGTGTTTAGTGGTGGTTGATATATTTATCAAAATGATTCATTTCATTCCCTGTAAGACCAATCATGATGCTAGCTCATTGATCATCTCTTTTTCAAGGAGATTGTGAGAATACATGGGCTACACCTAAGTATAGTGTCTAACAGAGATGTTAAGTTCATGAGTCACTTTTGGAAGACTCTATGGAGCATATTGGGAACTAATTTGTCTTTTTATTAAGCTTACCATACACAAATAGATGGTTAAATTGAAGTTATCAATAGAGTGTTAGGTTAGCTTCTCAGATGCCTAACCAAGGAGTATGGGCACACTTGGGACTTGATCATTCCACAAGATGAATATGCATAAAATGATAGCATGAATAGGAAAATAGAGAGAAGTCCTTTCAAAATAGTGTATGGAATGCATCCAAGGGGTGTATGTGAGCTCAGAGATCTAGGATCTATGGAGCATCGAAGTGGCCATGTAGACAATTTTACTCAAACAATGAAGGAGATACAAGAGTAGGTGAAGAAGAAAATCACAGAGGTTACTCATAAATTGAAATCTAATGTGGATATGTCTAGGAAAGATATAAAATTTGTAGTAGGTGACCATATCATGGTACATCTCAAAAAATCTAGGCTACAGAAAGGAGTGACAACAAAGTTGAAAATGAAGAGAGTAGGACCATGCAAGGTGATAGCTAAGTATGGATAGAATTCTTACAAGGTGGAGCTTCCTGCAGATTTAAGTATTTCACTAGTGTTTAATGTGGCTAACTTGATCAAGTTCAAAGGACCACTGACTAATATGAATCAGAACAGTAAAGAGGTATTGGAGGATGTAAGTATTGAAGTCCTACCTCCTAAGGACAAGCTTCAAGAAGACATGATCTTGGTATCCAAAGTGACGAAGTCTACTAGGCATAAGGTGTACATGGAACACCTCATACAGTGCAAGGAAAAACTAGAGTTTGAGGCTACATGGGTGGAAGAAGCTCATTTTAAGAAATGTGGCATTGATATGTCTTTTATTTCTCTCACATTCCTTAGTGTTTGTACAGAGGGGGAGAATGGTCCAAGAGACCCCATAGGTTTCCTAGGAAAACTAAGCAATCTATTTTAGTTCAGTTTTGTATGAGCCTTAGGGACTTTTTGTTTTCTTTTTTTTGAAGGTCATGTTGACCATAGAGTAGGTAAATAGGGTTTTGATCTATTGAGTCTTAGGACTTTTAGCAAGGTACAATTAGGGCTAAGAAGTTGTAAAGCCTTCTAATTGGCACAAATTGGATGATGATGTCAATAGGGTCAAATTTGGGTGAGAAACATGTTTTGGTAATTTGGATAGTGTTTTGGAAAGATTTGTTGGGTTTTGGTACTCATTTTCTTAGTTTTGCTTTAAAATGTGTAAAGTTGCAAAAGTTGCAAAATACAACTTTGTAACTTTTGAAATGTTGCTCGGACAACATGACAACTTTTGTCAAATTGACCAAGAAGAGCCCAAAGGAAAAAAATAACTAATTTTTGGCCCTATTTATGACATTCCTTGACCTTGGAGAAAGGTTGGATACCTACTGTACATACTGTATTTTTAAAATCAAGAAAGCATATGTGACTGTATGTGTAATTCTTTGGTTTTTGCATTGTAGTGATATTTTAATGGATTAGTTTTGGCACTGTAACTCATGCATGATGTAGCGTAGTTAGTTTCTTGATTTTTTGTGGCATTAGAAAGAATTTTTTTTTTAGTTTAAAACATTTCTTTTAAATAGTTTGTAATCTTCACTGTCACTGGTTTGAACCAGGCAATTTGTAAAGAATGGAGTGCTAGCTCATTTTCCCATTGTGAAAATTGTACGGCCATTTGGGAATAGTGAATAAACTCCATGTGTGTACATAGGATATTATTTTGGGCCATTGAAAGAAAAGGGGATATTTTTGGAGTCTTTCCCTAGGCGAGCCATAGGTGAGTTCGGCTAGGAAATACCACAGTGTAGAGAACTTAATTTTCAGAGGTGATTAATTAGAGATAGATTTCCTTTTGGAGAAGGAAGATATGAATCTTACCAAGATTTAGTGAAGAGGGAGGGACTCTACCAATACATTTGATTAGTGAAAACTTGCTAAAGTTGCAGAGGGGTCAGGAAGATCCTAAAGAATAATAATTTCACTTATTTTTGGTTAGGGAATTGTACGGCCAGTTGTGACCCCGAGACCCAAACAATCCTTGAGGGGTATGTATAAGAACCAAGAATCCCAAGAAAAGATCTTGGGTTTCTTTGGAAGGATTGGAATAAAATACCTGATTTCTTCGGGAATGAGACCTAAATTCTTATAGCATTTTAAGGCCTAATTGGGAAGTTTTTGTGAACTCGACTTTCTAGTGGAACTAGGAGAGATTCTTATTATCCCTAATAGGTTGGATTGAAGTATCTAAAATACCTGCACACCTCTACAAGACTTTATCAAGAAGTTGGAATTTTTGAAGCCTTAAGATGAAGTAAGGGCTAATGTTGGGTAGAACAAGAATGTTAGGAGTTTGAGTTGTTAGATTGAACTTTCATGATAGTTGGGTTGGCTAGAGAGACCAAAGGACCCTAAGCAAGAAAAGGTCCTATAGGTGGAAAGTGTTGTGGTGTAGACACCCTATAAAGTATTCAAGAAGACCAGAGCATGAATCAATGAGTGATTCATCCAACCTCCCTATCATGGTGTAGTCAGATTTGGTGACAATATTCCTAAGTTTATCATTGGAGTGGGATCAATTTGTCTTTATGGTAAAACTAATATTGATGATGTATTACTTTTTGATGGATGTAAGTATAATTTTTTGATTGTTGGAAAACTTGTTGATAAAGGTTATCATTGTAGTTTAATGATAGGAAATGTTTGATCAGAAGTAAGAATGGAGATCTGATAGCATCTGGTACCTAGTCAAGAGGTAATGTTTTTGAGTTGAACACTATAGAAGTTTCTTGTTTTGTTGCAAAGATTGATGATAGTTGACTATGGCATAGAATATTATTTTATTTAAATTTTTGATAACATTGTAAAAGAAAGTATGAATAATGATGTTGGAGAGGTACCAAAGATTGTGAAACCTACTATCACCATGTGTATGTTAGGGATATTCCCAAGAGATAACTAAGAGGGGAGGGGGCTGAATCAGTTATCTACAAGATTAAATTCTTTATCCAATTAAGTATAGAATAACATTAAGCATAAACATATAAAGATAACACAAATTATAACACCACAATTTTGGTTATGGGGGAACCCAAAATAGATAAAATCCCAGTGGGAATTACCACCCACAAAGAAATGTAGTAGTGTATAATGATCCCTGTTAGAAGATCCTACAACCCTGTTAGGAGTTTGTCTTTATAATTTATTAAGTATAATGACCTTCTCAAAGGTCAGACCCTATTAGAGATGAGGAAACACTATCTGTGAGCACACTGCTTAAATGATGAAGGCTGCAACCTTCTGCATAATAGATATACACTATATCTGATATTGAAATGTGAATTAGACTTGTTGTCTTGATCGGTTCCAGTGAATTGTATACACTATCTTCTTCTTCACATAGTTCTTCAGCTGATGAATGATATAGCTTTACTGGCCCAAAACATCAAAACATTCTGCTTTGCTAATTTCTCCACATTCTCTGAATGGCGATCACAAATGATCTGCTATAAGTATCCTCCTCCAAAGATATGATCAAGTTGGCTTGTAGGAAACTCTTCAACAACTTCTTCATCCGCCAAACTAAGAACACAACACAAATAGAACCACACAAATCAAGATGAGTAGATGGATCACTTCACACAGTCGGCTCCACCAAATTAACTCAAAACTTCACTCTCTAGATGGAACATGTTAAGCACTCTAAACCAAAAATTCTTAACTCATAACTAAACACAAATCAAAACACACATATCCAAATGATAGGTGCAACTAAAGAAATAATATAAATATTGTCAGGTCTTAATAGGAAATCTCCTAAAATTTTAACTGGGAAATAGATCATCATAACTCAACTTCAAATGCACAACTGAATCTGCGTCTATGAACATAGAATAATGAATATGTCTACAACATAAGAGTAAATGTGCAAAGCTCCAACATATCCATACTAAGAATTACATACATGACACTGGTACATACTATATGTTGTCATCAATGACAAACATACAGTCAACCAATGACTCAAAGGAAAATCTCCAAAAATCTCCCCCTTTGACATTGATGGAAACATATGATGTAAAAAACACCATCTATCCAAAAGTATTATTTCTTTTTACAATCTTCTTAAGATTCTCAACAAAACTCCCCTTAACTACTGCATCTCCTTATAGTACATTTGATTTTTCATGACGGTATACTCCCCTAGACTATATACTCCCCCTTTGACATCAATGGAAAAGGGTGCCAAAAAAAAAAAGCATAGGTACTACTCCTGAGGTAGAGTAGTCAAACATTCATCAGTCACCAAGGAATCATGTACTTGCTACAAATTCTAATTAGACTGAGGGAAGGGAATTACTCCTAGCTTCTCCCTGAGATACTCAAAAGTATATTTTGGTAAAGGCTTTGTGAATATGTCTACTAACTATTCTTTAGTGCTCACATAATCCAACTTCACTTCTTTCCCGTAACTTTCTCTCTTAGGAAATTATATTTTATTTCAATGTGTTTTGTCATTGCATGCATCATAGGGTTCTTTGACATATTGATAGTGCTAGTGTTGTCACAATGAATAATAATAGGATAATCAATTTGAATTCCAAAGTCTTTTATCATCTTCTTGATCCAAATAATTGTAGAATAATTTAATCTCACTACTACATACTCTGCTTCTGTTGTTGAATGAGAAATACAATTCTACTTCTTGATTGTCCAAGTACCTAATCTGTTTCCAAGAAATAATGCTCCTCCTAAGGTATGCATTTTGTCATCAACACAACCTACCCAATATGCATCTGTATACACATGAATTTCTACATTATCTAAGTTGGGATACCATAAACCATAGTTTATAGTCCCTTTTAAGTATCTGAATATTCTTTTTATTGCCATTAAGTGATTTTTTTTAGGTTCAGCTGCAAATCTTCAAACAATGCCAACTGCATTAGAAATATCTTGTCTAGATTGAGTAAGATATCTAAGTTTTCCAATCATAGAAATGTGTAGTGTCTTGTCAACTGCTGTAGAATCATCATCTTTAGAAATATTTCTTCTTGTTATCACGGGGGTGCTTACTGGCTTGCAATCTTCCATCTTGAATTTCTTTAATATTTATTTCACATACTTAGACTGATTAATGAATATACCTATGTCTGTCTATTGTACATTTAATCCCAAAAAGTATGTGATAGGTCCAATCATGCTCATTTCAAACTTTCTTTGCATCTCTTTAGAAAAGTCTGCACTAAGCTTGTCATTACCACAAAAACTAATGTCATCAACAAAAATAGAAACAAGTAATAATCCTTTAGGTGTCTCTCTTATGAATAAGCTACAATCTGCTACTCCTTTCTTGAATCTGATCTTCATCAAGTAACCATCTAGTCTTTCATACCATGCTCTAGGGAATTACTTAAGTCCATAGAGGGCTTTCTTCAGTCTACATACCATGTCAATTTTTTCTGATAAACTAAATCCTTCAAGTTGTTCTATGTAGACTTCTTCTTTGAAGTCGCCATTCAGGAATGTATAATTGACATCCATCTGATATACTTTAAAGTTATTGAATTTTTCATAAGCTAAAAATAATTTTATAGCTTTAAGTCTACTCACAGGGGAAAATGTATCAAAGTAATCAATACCTTCTCTCTGTGCATATCCTTTACATACTAGTCTTGCTTTGTTTCTTACCATTGTACCATCTTCATTCATCTTGTTTCTAAATATCCACTTGGTTCCAAGCACATTTTTGTCACAAGGTCTAGGGACCAATTCCCATGTGTCATTCTTAATTATCTGATCTAACTCTTCTTTCATTGCTTTCTGCCAATCTGAATCATTACATGCATTTTCAACACTTAAAGGTTCA
>MU224363.1:5213963-5224370 GCA_018584345.1 Thuja plicata
ATTGCTTTCTGCCAATCTGAATCATTACATGCATTTTCAACACTTAAAGGTTCAATTTGTGAAAGTAAACATACCTCTTCATCAACTGTTAAACCTTTTTCTCTAGATCTTGTCATAACTTTATTGCCCCGATCTCCAATGATATCCACTTTTGAATGGTATTTAGATGTGAATTTTGGAACTTTAGGTGTGACTTTATCATCTTTTATATGTGATTCCTCTTCACTTGGTTCAGGGTCATTGCATGATACATAAATGATGTCAAACATTTCTTCAATAACTATTTATTTATTGATAGATCTTGGTTCATATTCAATCATAGGTACATAATCATAGTATCTCTCTTGAATCATAAACTTCTCATCAATCTTCAAATGTGTACTTTCAATGATTTTATTCAATATCAAGTTAAAACATATATACTATTTTCTTTTGGTAGAGTAACCAAGAAAAATACCTTCATCACTTCTAGCATCAAACTTCCCAACACCATCATCTCTCTTGATGTAACACTTGCTTCCAAACATTCTAAACTATTTTACTATAGGTACATTCCCAAACCAAAGTTCATAAGGTGTCTTGTTTGTGCCTGGCCTTAGTTTAATTATGTTGATAGTATAAACTATAGTATTGATTGCTTCTCTCCAATAGATGTGTGCAAATTTTCCTTCAATCATGATAGTGCATGTTGTGTCAAGTATGCTCCCATTTCTTCTTTCTGCAATTCCATTCTGTTGAGGAGTTCTAAGTGCACTTGGCTGTCTTTTGATCCCATGTTCTTCGAAATACTCATAAAATTTGTCAGAGGTGAATTCTCCTCCTCTAGCTGATCTAAGACATTTTATCTTTAATCTAGACTCATTTTCAACTTTAGCTTTGAATATTTTGAACTTCTCAAATGGTTTAGATTTATATTTTAAGAATGCAACCCACATCATTCTTGAATAATCATCAAAAAACAAAATAAAGTACATTTTAAAATAGTATGATCTTGTTTGAGTAGGTCCACATAAGTCTGTATGCACTACATCCAATTTTTTTTTCACTAAGTTCTATTTACTTCTGAATGAGTTCCTTACATGCTTTCACATAACACATTCCCTGCACATAGTATCAATTGGTCTTGCAATACTAGGAAGGTCTCTTATGGACTTTACATTTCTTATCTTTACTATATTGTCAAAATCAATATGACAATCTTTTGTGCCATAACAACCTATCATCTACTTTTGCAACAAAATAACTTGCTTCAGAATTAAGCTAAAAAACAGTACCTTTAGTCTTTGAACCTGATGCAATCATAACTCCTTCTTTGTTATTAATGATGCACTTGTTGTTTTGAATTCCAACTGATATCTTTTTTCAAGAAACCTTCCAGCACTCAGTAGGTTATGATGTAAACCATTAACATACAAAAAATATCAGTGTTGTTCTTTCCATCTAAAGTGATAGCTCCTCTACCTATGATAGGATTAGGAGTATTGTCTCCAAATATAACCATACCACCTTTTTACTTATCTAGATGTACAAATCTATCTTTGTCTCTTGTCATGTGATGTGAACACCTACTATCAATGATCCGGTCTATTCTGATGCCTTCTTGGGAAATTAATGCCAACTATTGTGCTTTCTTTTCATCTTCAATGTTCATTTCGTCAAACATTTTTTCTATATCTTCAATTGCAATGAATCCAATTTCATCTTCTCTTGAATCTTCATCTGTCACTCCATCTTCAGCATAATATAATTCCTTTGTATATTTAGGCTTTAAATTGGTTTTGTACTTCTTAGCTCTTGTAGGGCACTGAGATGCAAAATTACCAACCTTGTTGCATGAAAATCATTTGAATGGTAATTGTCCTTCATTTTTTCCTTTTCCTTTTCTTTCTTTCTTAGCGATCATAGCAATGAATTCTTCTAGTTCTTTATCCTCATCTTCATTATCAAAATTACCAGAAGTATTCAAATATTTCTTACCATGGACTGAGGCTTTGAAGGTTGTTTCTCTTTTAGGTTCTGTCTTCAATTTTGATATCTCAAATGCTGAAATTTTTCTAATCAAGGTCTCTCTCTTGAAGTCTTTTAAAAATTTCATAGTCTCATCTAATATGTTTATCTTTCTCTCATAATCTGCTATCAGTGTAGTCATCAATTTATCCATTATGTCTTCCTCTGTAATTTCTCAATCATTGTTCCTGATTTTTGCAACTACTTCAATAATCCTTTGAATGTATGCTCTGATGTTTTCTTCAGGTAGCATATCTAAATTGTTATATCTCTTCTTCCATGTCTTTCTACGCATATTATTTGCTTGGATATCTCTTTTGAACATGTCTTCTAGATACTTCTATATTGTATAGGATCTATCTACTTTCTTAATCGCAGAAAACTCACTGTTAGATAAGGAACTTATAAGGGCTTCTTTGGAAATTGCATTTTGGGTGAATAATTCCTTTTTTTTAACAATAGAATCTTCTTCTACAAGGTCTTGTAAAGAAGGAACATCAATTTTTTGAGTAGCTTCTTCATAAATCTCAAAAATAACGCACTGCAAATGTGTTATCATTTTTTTCTTCTAGTCAAGATAATTCTCTCCATCAAACTTAGGACTCTCTTTTCTAAAGTATGTCATCTGATCAACCTTAAGGTATTAAACTTTCTATCCAAGGCACTTGGATCTAATATCAATTGTTAGGAATAGTCCCAAGAGCTAACTGAGAGGGGAGGTGGCTGATTCAGTTATCTACAATATTCAATTATTTATGTAATTAAGTATAGAATAACATTAAACATAACACAACAAGATAACACATATTACAACACCACAATTTTGGTTACGAGGAAACCCAAAATAGGTAAAAAAAACCCGGTGGGAATGAGCACCCACAAAGAACCGCACTAGTGTATAATGATACATGTTAAAAGGACCTACAACCCTATTAGGATTTGATCTTTACAATACATTAAGTACAGTGACCTAGTCAAAGATCAGACCCTGTTAGGAGTCTTTTACAAATAACCCTATTAGAGGTGAGGACACACTGTCTGTGAGCACACTGCTCAAATGATTAAGGTTGCAACCTTCTGCACAAAGAATATACACTATGTCTGATATTGAACTATGAATTGGACCTTTTGTCTTGATCAGTTACAGTGAATTTTATACACTCTCTACTTCTTCACATAGATCTTCAACTAATGAATGATATAGCTTTACTGGCGCAAAACATCAAAACATTATGCTCTACTACTTTCTCCACATTCTCCAAATGGTGATAAAAAATGATATACTATAAGTATCCTCCTCCATAGATATGATCAAGTCATCTTGTAGGAAACTCTTCAACAAATTCTACATCGGCCAAACTAAGCAGGAAACACAAATAGAACTATGCAACTCAAGATGAGTAGACGCATCGCTTCACACAGTCAACTCCACCAAATTAACTCAAAACTTCACTCTCTAGATGAAACATGTTAAGTTATCCTAACCAAACATTCTAAACTCATAGCTAAACATGAATCCAAACATGCATATCCAAATGATAGGTACAACTAAAGAGACAATATAAATATTGTCAGCTCTTAATAAACAATCTCCTGAAATTATAACTAGAAAATAGATCAGCATAACTCAACTTCAACTACACAACTAAATCCGCATCTATGAACATAGCATAATCAATATGTCTACAACATAAGAAGAAACATGCAAGGCTCAAACATATCCATACTGAGAATTAAATATAGGACACTGTTGCATACTATATGTTGTCATCAATGACAAACATACAGTCAACCACTGGCTCAAAGGAAAATCTCCAACAGTGTAGAGAACATGTGATAGGAAACAAACTAGAAGCAGTTTTAAAAGAAAATCTTATTTAGTAAAAGGGAATTTGGATCTAGTGCATAGAGATCTGTGTGGTCCTACAAGAACAAGATCTTACTATGGTGAAAGGTATTTCATACTTTTTGTTGATGAATTTTAAAGGATGATGTTGGTTACATATCTTAGAGAGAAATCTGAGGCTTTTGATAAATTCAAGATAATCAAAGTAAAAGATGAGAATGATTCACATTTTAATTAAAAAATTTAATATTAGATAGAGGTATAGAATTCACTTTAGATTTGTTCAATACCTACTGCAAACAGCTTGGAATATAAAGACAAGCATTTGCTCCTACGACACCAAAACATAATGGGATTGCAGAGCTAAGAAACATAAATATATTAGATGTTTCAATAATTATGATGCTTGAAGGAAATGTGTCACATGTTCTTTGGAGAGATGCTATTGGTACTTTTGTTTACACTTTAAACATAATTCAGATAAGAGAAGGTACTAATAAGACTATAGAGATCAGGCAGTTTACTGCAAATCGTGAAGAACATTTTGAGGTTGATCATGAGATTGAGGGATGTCTAAATGATTCAAATGATCCTAATAAAATTCAAAAAACATTGAGTTATGTTAAGAAGAACCAACCTAAAAATCATATTATTGGAAATTCAAATAAAGGGATGATGACAAGATGCGGATTAAGAGATGAAATTTGTTTGATTTCTCAAGTTGAACCAAAAAAAACTGATGAGGCATGTAGAGATGAATCTTGGAATAAATCTATGCAGGAAGAATTGGAAAAGATAAAGAGAAATAACACTTGGTAATTGGTTTCTAGACCTAAAGATAAGAATGTCATATGGACTAAATGGGTTTTCAAAAACAAAATGAATGAAGAAGGAATGATTGTAAGGAATAAGGTAGGATTGATTTGTAAAGGCTACTCACAACAAGAAGGCATAGAATTTGAAGAAACATTTTCTCATGTTGATAGGCTTGTGGTACTAAGATTATTTATTTCTTATGTTGCACACAAAAAATTTAAAGTATATTAGATGGATGTGAAATTTGCATTTCTAAATGGAGATCTAGAGGATGAAGTATATATTGAACAACCTGATGGATTTCCTCTAATAGATGATGAGGACATTGTTTGCAAATTGAAGGTGACTTTTTATGGACTGAAGCAAGCACCTAGAGAATTGTATGCTATATTGGACGTGTACTTAATTTGTTTTCATTTCAGAAAAGATAATATAGACACTAATTTGTACTTAAGAACTAGTGAAGATGGAGTTTTAATAGTTGAAGTTTTTTTAGATGATATCATTTTTGGAGGTAATGATGAAATTTGTAAAAATTTCTCTAAATAAATAAAAAATGAATTTGAGATGTCAATGATTGGTGAAATGAAATTTTTCCTTGGACTACAAATCAAGCAGAGCAAGAATGTTCAATTTTTATTTCTTAGACTAATTATATTAATGAAATGTTGAAAAAGTGTGGAATGGAAGATTGTAAATCTATTGGAACACCTATGGTTACTGGTTACAAGCTTACTACTCCTGATGAATCTCAAAGTGTTTTTAGACAAAGTACATATATATGATTGGAGGCTTACAATATCAGACTCACACAAGACCAAATATTGCTAACACAATTGGAATTGCACAAGATATGAAGTAGATCCTAAAGAAACTCACTTTTTTGTTGTAAAAAGAATATTTAGATATCTAAAAGAGTACAAGTTGTGGGAATTTTTCTTGGGAAAAGTTTGGTTTCTTGGTTATGTAAGAAGAAGGATTGTATAGCTCAGTCTACTACTGAATCAAAGTATGATGTTGCTGCTATAAATTGCACATGGATTGTTTGGATGAAGCAAATGTTGAAGAACATTGGGATAAATTTTGATGATCTAGTGGTTATTCATTATGATAACACTAGCATAATGAAAATGTCAAAGAATCCAACTATACATTAGAAGACTAAAAAAAATTCAATTAAGTATCATTTTTTGAGAGACAAGGTTGCAGAGAAGGAGATTCACTACAACATTTGGGACCATTTTTTGACGTCTATGTGTCGCTATTCCGCCACCATCTTATCGGCCTAGCGACAGAGACCAGTGTTGTAATTTTGGTGTCAGAAAAAATGATGGTTGTACCGTCTATCATTATTGTGATGGTACTAACTGTCACAATATGAGCCAACTATGATGGTTACCATGTTGTAATTACATATTTTAGTTGTCACTATTACGACACGCGGGTGTCACATTTAACTGTCGCTATTACAACATGTAGGTGTCACATCTTAGCTGTCGCTTTTTTCAGATGTGCCACAAATTTGCTATAGATGCGACATTGAGCCGTTGGAAATTTCTGACAGCTCGACGTCGCATGTATAGAAAATTTATCGCACATCTAAAAAAAGAAATGTCTAGGTGTCGCAATACGAGCCATCTATAATGTTTATCATGTTGTCGTTACATTTTATCTATCGCTATTATGACACCTAGGCATCACAGTTTTACTGTTGCAACTACGACAGACGTGTGATGAATTTTTTATACATGCGACATTGAGCCGTCGGAAATTTCTGACGGTTCAACGTCGCATGCATTTTTTTAGTGTCGCTTTAGAGTTTTTAAGAGTTTAGTGTCCTAGTGTCGCTATTTTTAGTAATTGTAGTTTTATTTATTTTGGAACCATGATTTTATGTACTTTATTGGGATAATTTCATTAGCGGTTAGCCAAATAAATGTAAAATAAATGTTCTTACCAAATTAGTTCATCCAAAAACTAGAAGAGTGTGACTGTCTGATAAGTACAAGTAGTATTCATGAAAATACATCAAGTGCCTAATGTGAAATAATTAAATAAAATTTAAAAATAAGCATACCATTCATGGTTAGTGATTCAAAGCTTCTTTTCCTCCCAGTTTCCAACCCCTGAGACATATCCAAAAAATAATACAACATCTTTGTAAAATAATACATAACAACACAAGGATATTTGGAAAAGTAACCCAAAAAGAGAGAAAATAATGAGATCAACATCCATACATTTTTGTACAAGAAATATAGAACAAATTTTCTTACATTTAGTGAATTGCCTTCCTCACTACCTTCACTGCCACTGTCCCCACTAAAACTGACAGTTCTATTTAGATCACTAACATATAAGTTATAACATAAGAAGGTAAGAAAATGGGAGTTGCCTAGAATAGAAACTAATTTATCTAAGCAACATCTTAGACCTTCCCATTGATTATTAAAGTTTAATAAGTTTATCAAATTTAGTTGCCTTGAATCCTTTGTGAGAAGGCACCATTTTCAGTAGCAGGTGTTTCTTTTCAACCCTCTCCTTTACTTATAACTATTTCAAGCTTTCTGAAAACTTCCTTTTACCCTCTTCATTGAATTATGTCCTTTACCTCCCAAGGACTTTGGCTCTGCATCTATGTTTTGTGCAACTGATGTCTTTCCACAAAAAATAGATATCAACTTTCCATTCAAAACATTTCTTAAAAGATTAAAACATTAACAACTGAGTGCTAAAATTTCTTATGATCATTTTCCATATAATTACTGCCTACAATATTTCAGTAATTACCATTACGACATCTGTAGGATTGCCATTTGATGGGATTCCATATTGAGTGAATGTGTGTGCACCCTAAAGTTGCAATCAAGACCACAATGTTAGAAAATTAGGTTAGTAAAATAGGCCATATGTCCACAATAAAATAGCCAAAAATACATGCTAGACTCTAGGTAACAAAAGGGGGTGACCATCTCCTTCATTATTGACCTACCTGAAAAGAAAAATCACATAAACAGATGCATACTTTCAAATTATAAGTATTAAATATTTGAAAAGACAAGAATGACAAAACTCAATGTATTAGAACTTACAGGAGGTACTGATGGATGGCCATAAATTCCTCCAGATGGATACATAGAAGCATAGGGAGGAGTTTTTCCATAAGGTGGCATTAAATTTCATTCATCAAAGCACTGAACACATCTAGACCATCACCCCATCTGACATATAAAAATAGCAATGATGTTAAGCACAACTCATTCTGTAAAGGGATTCAATTTCATTAATTAGAAGAAAAATTTAAAAAAATCAAAATGGAGATAATCTTGTTCCTGGATGCTTAACACAATCCTGTCCCAAAAGAAAAATTCATCTAGAAATTTGTAAGAAAAATTAGAAGATAGTTTTTCATGTGTCTCAAGTTGTCAATAACAAATAATTATAAAACATTAAATAATTCTATAAGAAGAATTAGTAATATGCACACTCTTGAACTGAGCATGAGATGATGAAACATAATTTGGAAGACTTCCCTTCTTTTATTAAACTATAGTTCTCGAGAACTCGTTATTTATCTATAGAGATAGGAGAATAAGAAGAAGCTCTCTTTGAGACCCAAAAGGGAATGACATGTGAGAGAAATGCCTAATTAGGGAAGTAGATCGATGAGATGACTCCACACAAACCAAAGGAAGCACACCAATGCCTCCAATAAGAATAGAGGTGGAGAATGAAGACAAGGAACGATCATAGGTGATATAGAAGCATCATGCATTATCACCTCAATAGAAGTAGAGGAGAAAAATCCTTTTGATTATAAACATCCTTAGCCACCTCCATAGTGAGGTGTTCATGCAATTCATTCTTCTATTATGAGGACAAATACGAGACATTTGAGTGAGGGAAAACAAATGCCAGATGACTGGTAGAAAAATATCATCAGTGAATTCCTTCATAATCCAAAGTCTAGCTCCAAGAGCTATCAACAACTTAAAAACAACCTTGGTCAAGAGAGACATAGACAAATCTAAATCCACAAGAATACATGCATAGGTGGTTTGAGAGAACATTATAGTGGCCTAAAAAACTATTATGAAACATCTTGAGGACTCACCAATTCCAATGTAGCAAGAATTATACCAAAAATGGCGAGGAAGATTTGAGAGGTGAATCCAAACTCACAAGAAATTAAAAGACTCAATGAGAGGGTTAAATGAGGAAATTCAAGGTTTTAGTGAGAGCATGTTGACCCTAGAATCAAGAATGGGAAATAAAATATTTCAATCAAAGAATGAATCAAAGGCCACCGCAATAAAAAACTTTCACACAAAGGTAAATTTCTATTTTCATTTACATAATGTAATCCCTTATGGTAGATCATGAGCTGTGATAATATTTATTCTTTCCTAATAATGAGTCATAAAGTTTGATTCAAATCATCAATGGTAATAAAACTTATACAATTGCTTCATAGTTATAGTTAAACAAAAAAGAATCCCCATTAATTGTATAAATAATGTGTTATTTATGTCTCTAAATCTTTAGATGTACATAATTCCATCCCCACTTCAATGGATGTGACAGTACTTTTTCTTTTTCACCTTATATTTTACAACCAAATTGGGCATTGCGACGGTGTGAAATGTTGTTAAAAAAAAAATTTTGAGCTTCTCTTTGTTTTGAGAAAAGTTTAACACTCTACTTAATAAGGCCAACCACGTGAAGGTGGAAGCTCATCTGGCCCCTCCTAGGAGTCTCTTATGACCCTTTACGAAAATTTAATATATCTAAGATGTATTCTTAGGGATCATAACGGGTCATAAGGGATCGTGGGACACAACAGCCGAGAAACATAAATGTAGGCATCATGGTCACAATTGTTTGGAGACACAAAATAATTGAGTGGTATACCCAGATGATGCAACACAACCACTACTCCTCCAATTCTAAGTTGGCACTGTAGGATACCACTCAATTATGGGTATACCACTCAATTATGTTGTGTCTCCAAACAATTGTGACCATGATATCTACATTTATGTTTCTCAGTTGTTGTGATATCTACATTTATGTTTCCCAGCTATCGTGTTTATGTGCATGTTCTTTATGTGTTTGGCTTCTCTCCCTCGCATCCAAAATAATATTTTTCCACTATGAATCGAGAATGCACATGCAACTATGTATAATATATAGTCTTACAAGGCCCAGATGGACAAAAATTCAATGTACAATTATGGTCTTGAATAGATAAAGTGGAACTGGAATTTCAACAAGACTAGGAAAATTTTGTGCATAATTTTGAGCTTTTTCCAAAATTCCAATTTCAATTTATCTTTACAAGACCATAATTGTACCATTGAATTTCTTCCCATTTGGGCCTTAAAATTATCAATTTATAATTTTAGAATTAGCTCACTCCATTGCAGGGAACAAAGAGAATCCTATGTGATTTAACATCATTGATGTGCAAGGAAATAGAAAATTATCAAAAGCAAATCTCATAAGATAGTATTTAGATTAAATGCATTGATATAGAAAAATACCCCCAAAAATGATAAAGAAAGGTAATTTTCTTAATCACGGCACTAATTTGTGCATGTCTAAATATTGTTGTCTTTCAAGTGATTTGATTCTAGTCATGCCCACTACTAGAAATGAGAACAATCTTAACTAGTGAGGTTGTTTAAGCATATAGATATTAAATACACTCTTTTAGAATGAAATTTCTCTTAACAAAA
>MU224363.1:5271726-5305439 GCA_018584345.1 Thuja plicata
ATCTGGGATTTGTAGTTTCAGCAGAAGGACTGAAAATGGAACCAAAGAAAGTGAAGGCTATCCTAGAATGGCCTACTCCAAGGAGTGCTACTGAGGTAAGATCATTTCATGGTTTGGCTAGCTTTTAAAGAAATTTTATTAGAAGTTTTACCAGTATTTGTGGTCCCTTGACTGAAACAATGAGAGGGGATAGGAAAGAGTTTAAGTGGACTAAAGGGGCTGAGAAGAGTTTTGAACTGTTAAAACAAAAAGTTACAAAACAACTTGTTTTAGCACTTCCTAATTTTAATAAGGTGTTTCAAGTAGACTGTGATGCTAGTGGTACTGGAATAGGAGCTGGTTTGAGCCAAGAAGGTAAACCTGTTGCATATTTTAGTGAGAAGTTAAATGATGCCAAGAGAAAATATTCTATTTATGATTAGGGATTTTATGCTATAATTCAGGCATTGAAGAAGTGGAGACACTATCTGCTTCCTAAGGAGTTTGTTTTATATACTGACCATCAAGCTTTGCAATATTTGAATAATCAAGGAAATTTGAATCAAAGACATTTGAAATGGGTTGAATTTTTGCAGAGTTACACATTTGTTTTGAAACACAAGAGTGGAATGTCTAACAGAGTTGCAAATTCTCTTAGTAGAAGACAACTTTTGCTAACAGAGATGCAGATCAAGGTGGTTAGGTTCAAGGAACTCAAGAGTTTGTATACAGAGGATCCTGATTTTGGTGAAGCTTGGAAAGCTTGTACAGAACCTATTACTCTAGACAGGATGAAGTGGCTGGATTTCATCATTCAGGATGGAATGTTATTCAGAGGGAGCCAATTTTGCATTCCATGAATTCCTATGAGGGAAAATCTCATTAAGGAGAAGCATAGTGGAGGATTGGCTAGACATTTTGTTCCAGATAAAACCCTTTCTCTGGTTAGCGAGAATTGGACGTGACAGGGTCACTTCTCAAATTACCAAGGGCAATCTCGCATCACCAAAAAATATGTGCTTTTCTATTCAATAAGGGCTATTTTGTACAAATATTCTATTTTGGAGACTTACTATTTTTAGTAAGTTGGTCGTTTGAACTCAGAATATTCTAATTTTCCAGGTGAAGGTTCATCTTAGTCATATAAGAATGCCAGTTGAATTTCATTGCCAGATCATCTGTATTTGCGAAGTTATTAAGGATTTACTGTTGAGATTTTAAGGTGCAAAACCTTTGAGCTCAATTTTCAGGACCTTAGAGGCTCTGGATTGAGTTCGAACCCTTGGTTGATTGGCCCTTTGTGAGTTAGGCACAGTAGATCACGATCTCCCCTTTCCAGAAAGTGGTTATAATAGCCAATCGGAGCTACGGTTCAAAAGTTATGGCTTCTGGAAGTTGGGCTACCTAACCTCATGTTCTGTAAATATTTAAAGCCGACCCTTTTGTAATAAAAGTGAAAAATAATTAAATGCTAAGGGTAGTCATCCTTAATGGCTAGATTTCTGGAACCTTCTCGGGTGGTGGAAAATTGCCTATTTAAGGAAGGCTCGTGGTGTTTTCTAGGGCAGTTTTGCATGGTTATTTGAGGCTTTGTCCTATATATTATTGTAAGGGATGCCCATGTGGCTTTTGATATTGTAATTCTAAAATTTGTAATTCCACATTTATGGAGCCAATAAGAAGCCAATTTTCTATTCTTGCAAATTTATGTTGTTTCTCTTTGTTTCTATCATGTACTTGTGGTATTAAGGGG
This sequence comes from Thuja plicata, assembly GCA_018584345.1. Taxonomy (NCBI): domain Eukaryota; kingdom Viridiplantae; phylum Streptophyta; class Pinopsida; order Cupressales; family Cupressaceae; genus Thuja; species Thuja plicata. The sequence continues at coordinate 5,273,459 of MU224363.1, forward strand.
AGTCCCCTTCATCAGGTGGGGATGACACCCACAAATTCTTCACTACTATAGCAATAAAGTGTGCCTGTTAGGGATACAAAATTTTGATCATAATATGGAATCTACCTGGTTAAAGGTTTTCCCGATTAAGAGCTTTAGATCATTTCAATCTACCTTGTGAAAAGATTTAAACTTATAGTAAAGTAAGCATTCTACTAAGAGATTTAGAAAGGTCTACTAGAACCACTCTGTTAAGATCTTTCACCTGATACACTTGTTAGAATGTCTCAAGATATGATCCTTCGATATCCACTTTGATGTTGATAATGGATCTCCTCTTTATAATGCCTTTTCTGATCTTATAATCTGATATGTCCTTACTTTGCTTCTCACTACTCTTCTACTCTGCTAGATCTATGCTTCTTATCAAAACAACCCTTCACACATGTCTCATGTATATATGAACCTTCTCTCTATTCCCTCCAATTGCTCATCTAATTAGGGTAAGAAGAAATATTATTATACTCTTCAAATCTAGCGAATAGATCTAGATCAATGATCAAAAATAAAACTTGTGCCTCCTAGGCATTCCAATTTTATGATTTGCTACATGCCACACATAGGATAAAATAATTAAATGCATAATTAAATCTATAGAGAATATTAAATGCTTCACATATGTCATCCCAAAACACCCATAAGTCAGCCCAAACATATGACCTTAAAGTTTGTGTCATAACTGACATGTGTGTCAAAACTATCTTGCTTGACACTTAAGTCTTTGGCGCCCGGCATAGAATTGCCGGATAGCTCAACATCTATGATTTGTTCTTCACGACAGTGACTTGTTGGGTAGCTTGGCATATACTATTTTAGCTCGGCCACAGTGTTAGCTGACCAGAACTGCTTGAATAAATGACTAAGTGTGGACACTAAATGATCAACAAAAACTTAGAGATTAACTATCTCCCCCTTTGATATTTAGTGGCAAAAAAACTTATCATCTCATTTAAACATAAAAATACCTAAGTACATACAATACTCCCCCTTTGATTATAATTCATACTTAATAGATTATCTACATAACATACATGCCTTTAGCAAAAATATATTATACCTTCGGCTCATCTATTCCTTCCTTTCTTGATTCCCCCTTGTTTTTGTAACTGATAGCTGGAGGGGTTAGGTTGTACTTATCTAAGAACGGTTTATGAAGTTGAAAAATTAATGCAAATGAAGTGTCCCAACTATCTTTAACGAACTTCATAATTCCCAACTTAACTTCTAGCTCAGCAGCTAGACTTACCAAACTTTCTGCAGTATAGAGATGAGAGTCCCTCTTTATCAGTTCTCTGGCACTTGTGAGTTCTTTCTGCATAACCTCCAGATGAGGTATCATATTATCCTGAATTGTAATAAATTTGATGTCAATTTGAATGTACTCATCATGTCTAATAGAGCTTCTTGTAACTTGACCTTATTCTGTATACTTTGCTTTTCATATTTGATAAATTTAAATCGAGATAACCCAGTTGAACTTCTAATGTTCTTGCATACCTCATCAATGTCTATAGGATGTTTGAATGATGCTGTAGGTATGTTTCTTAGCACATTAGTGTAAATTTCCTCATCTTCTTCATCACTCAAGATTAGTCTCCTTTTCCTTGGTCTTTTGGCAGAACTGCTCATCACAACTTTGGTTTTGACTTATTTCTTTTTCTTGGACCTACTTTCGGCAGCATTATTGCTTGTGTATACTAATGTTCTCACCACAGGAGGTGAAATAGTTGATTCCCTAGTCTTTGGTCTTTTTACAGTAGGAAGGGTAGCCTAGGGTTTAACTTTTCTTACTTTGGTTGCCTTGGCAACCAATGGTTGTTTCCCTTTCCCCTTAACAACTAGGTATGTATGTCTTCTCCTTGTCCAATAGTTAAGCCTAGAGAAGAATCCTCTAGTTCCTCATCAATTGTAGTGCCAACCATCTTTTTTCAAATTCTTGAAAATATTTTTCCTCTTCCTTTCCATGGTGCTAGCCTTTAGGTTCATAGAAATTTTGGCCTTGGCTTCTTTAGAATTACCAAAACGTTTACCAGTACTGTCAATTTCCTCTACTAGGAGTGCTATGATTGCTGCAAATGTTTCATCTATGTTTACTTCATATGGTAATGGCCTTAACCATGATACCCTAGGTACTACAGCCTAAACATAAGTGTAATCTGTGTCAACTAGAAAACACACATCCTCATAATGTTGTTCCACTAATGAACTAGGAATTTTTCTTCTCAGTCTCATACTTTTCTTGAACTCCACAAAGTATGTTCCCATTACATTATAAAAATTATCACCTAACTATTGAATCAATACATTTATCTATTGGGTGATAGATCTACCTATTTTCCATACTATGTCTCCATAGGTAGGAAAAGTATTTTGAACATAGAAAAATATGCATACAAGAAAGGATCTGAACTTACACATAGAATTCTTCACTTTCTTGATTGATGCAAGGTTCTCGGCAAGCTGTGTTAACTGTAGCTTAGCCAGGTCATATGTGTGATCCTTTTTGATGATTTTCCATGCTTGGTCAAGTGCAACACAAGGCATGTTATCTAGTCAGCTCGACTGATAGAACTTGTGAGCTATAACCCTAACTACAAAATAAAGTTCTAGGTCTTCGATGGTAGAAATTTTCATTCCTCTCTTGTTCCAGACGACTTAAGTTACCTTCTCTATGTCTTCTTTAATATGGAATTTCATGGTCCTTTTCCCATTGATAGTAGGGTAACCTGTTACATGATGTATTATATCCTTGGTAATCCTTACTAGTCCATTCTCCAACCAAATGGTCATATCATGTACCCTACTAAGAACAATTTTGATCCATTCTTCCCTGAAATTGCTCAGAAACTCTAGGGCTCGAGTTAACCCTCACTCGGCTAGATAATTGTGTTCAGGTTTTAGGACTGCAGCTATGCCTAGTTTCCTGTAGGATTCCCTCATCTTGTGGTCTCCAACTTCATTGATCTTACACATGTAACATGCCCTAATGTCATGAATCATAAGTACCTTCGGAGGAATTGAAGATAGGGCTCTAGTCAGATAACCTTTGATAGGGCTCTTAGGAATGGATTGAAAGTTGGGAGGTGCACAAGTGTTTCTCATCACCAATTTAACTTCTTTCAATTCCTTCTCCATTCCCTTAACTAGTGCAAACAAACTATAGGCCATGATTTCAAGATAAAAGGGTTTCAAAGATGAAAACAAAGTACCTCGAAAACTGTTAGAGTTTGCACTTTTGTTGAATGGCCGACAACACACTATATAATTCTTCAAAAATCTCTTCTAAAATCAAGTTTTCCAATGCTTCAACACTTCAAGAAATCTCAAATCACAAGGTAAAATGAATCGTGACCGGTTCATTCCTTTATAGGCTTTGAGGTAGGTTTGCAGTAAATTTTTCATCTGTTGGAGTTAGTGCAAAATAGCTATCCTTTGTCGACTCTGAAAATCAATCAGTCACAACCCAAAATAGCTCAGCACATATGCCAATGAGCTCGGTCTTAGTATAGTACTAATTCTCGACACCTCTAGTGCTTAGATTACTTTGCTTGGTAATTTAACTTTAAAATATATCCTGATGCATCTATTCATATGTAGATATGGACTTTGGTATAGTATATGTTAGGAACTGATGTAAGATATGAAATTTAAATACAGTTCCTTACATACCTCTTCTACTTTGTTTGAGATTGTGTGATCACCTAATCCACTATATTGGGTGACCTCAGCTTTATTAGTTCCACTACTGCTTGGTTCTATTTTCCTTACCCATGTCTGGTTCATCTGTGCTCTAATTTCCTCAATAGTAGTAGTAGGTACTCTTATCTTTCACTCTCTCTTAGTATAACCAATTTTCAAAAAACTAAAACAAACTAGGCTTCCATTCATCCAACTCTTACATCTTCCTCTAAAATGTGTCTTTATGTAGTCTTGAGGTGCATGTCTACACTCTTCACAATAATTACAACTTTTCCATGTATTGTAATCCCAATTATAAGTGTTGCCTTTTCTTGGTGCTTTTTCTTGTGTCTTTGGTGTCCATTGTTGTTTAGCATTTGATCTGCAATCTTGTGCCTTATGACCAAATTTTTGACAATTGTAACAATATCCATTGATTCTTGATGTGGGAGGTGCATCATTTGCCTTAGCCCAACATTTATGTGATTTATGTCCAAACTTATTAAAGTTAAAGCAATAATCATTGAACTTAGGTTTAGGATTGGACTTACCATTCTTGCTTTGGCAAATGTTTGTAGTGTTTCACCAGTCTTTGATGATTCTCCTTGCCCAGTAGATTTTTTTGGTATAGTGTGACCTAATCTAGAAGAATATTTTGGTCTCCTTGATGCTTCCATCAGATTCTCAAAATGAGTCAAAGCTTCATTAGGTTTATTCAACCTTTCATTTAGTTCTTTCTCAGATCTCAAGTCATATTTCAATTGACTATTCTCAGATCTTAGATTCAAATTTTCCATATCTTTGCTACTGATCTCCTGATTTGCAAGTAGCAGTTGATTTTCCATGTCAGCTTGATTATTTGTCATCATTTTCACATCATGTGTCCTTTCATCAAGTCTAACAGTTATCACTCTTTTATCTTCTTCAGCCATAGCTTTGTCATCTTCAACTTTATTCTTTTGTTCCACTACTTCACATAGTCTTACTATCTACATTTATTGTTCTATTTTCAGGTTCCCGACTTCCTCACACAATGCATTGTTCTTTTCAAGTAGATCTCCAATTGCTGCATCTCTCTCAGTAGAGCTTCCATTCTAAAACAAATTTGCAGTGTCTTCTTCCTGATAATGAGTATCATTCATTTGTTTGGACAAATCTTTCCTAGATGTCAATGACTTCTTCAATTCCTATCTAGCTGTCTCAAGCTGATGTAATGCTATTTGAATTTCAATCTTTTGATTCTCAATGGCTTTACCCAATCTGTAAATCTCCATCTCTAGATCTGATACTCTCAAGTTGATTAAAACCTTTTCTAGGAGAACGAAGCTCTGATACCAATTGTTGGAAATACAATATTGGGAAGGAAAGATACTAAGAGGGGGAGGGGGTGAATCATATCTTGAACTATAATCAATTTAAAATAAACTGATCAACAAACATATAAATATGTAGTCTATCTAACATCTAGTAACATCCATGACAGTAAATGAATAACACAATACACAAAATTTGGTAACCCAGAAACCAAAATAGGTAAAACTAGCGTGGGGATGACACCCAAAAATTCTTCACTACTACAGCAATAAAGTGTGCCTATTAGGGCTACAAAATTTTGATCACAATATGCAATCTACCTGGTTAAAGGTCTGCCCGGTTAAGAGCTTTAGATCATTACAATCTACCTTGTGAAAGGATTTCAACTTATAGTAAAGTAAGAAATCTGCTAAGAGATTTAGAAAGGTCTACTAGAACCACTCTATTAAGAGATTTCACCTAATACACTTGTTAGAATGTGTCAAGATATGATCCTTCAATATGCGCTCTGATGCTGATAATGGATCTCCTCTTTATAATGCCTTTTTTTATCTTATAATCTGATATGTCCTTACTCTACTACTCACTTCTCTTCTACTCTGCTAGATCTATGCTTCTTATCAAAACAACCCTTCACACATCTCTCATGTATGTATGAACCTTCTCTCTGTTCTCTCCAATCTCTCATCTAATTAGGGTAAGAAGCAATCTTATTATACTCTTTGAATCTGGTGAATATATATAGATCAACGATCAAAAATAAAACTTATACCTCATTGGCATTCAAATTTTCTTATTTTCTATATGTCATGCATAGGATAAAACAATTAAATGTGTAATTAACTCTGTAGAGAATATTAAATGCTTCACATATGTTGGCCCAAAACACCTGTAAGTCAACCCAAACATATTACCTTAAAGTTTGTGTCATATCTAACATGTATGTCAAAACTTTCTTGCTCGACACTTAAGTCTCTGGCACTCAGCACAGAAATACTAAATAGCTCGGCATCTATGATCTGTTCTTCTCAGCAATGACTTTTCGGGTATCTCGGCCATAGTGTTAGCCAACCAAAATTTCCTAAATAAATGACTAAGTGTGGACAATCAATGATCAACAAAAACTTAGAGATTAAGAATAGGTTCCGTATCCCTAGGATAGAAGAATTAATGGACTGTCTAGGAGGAGCAAAGTATTTTACCAAGATAGACCTAAAGAGTGGATGTCATCAAATCAGGGTAAATGAGGGAGATGAGTGGAAAATATCCTTCAAGACCATAGAAGGATTGTATGAGTGGATTGTCATGTCATTTGGGTTATCCAATGCCCCATCAACTTTCAAGAGGTTGATGAATTAAGTCCTTAAAGACTATATTGGAAAGTTTATAGTAGTCTAGTTGGATGATATTCTCATCTATAGTAAGACAAGAGAAGAACATCTCACACACTTGGAAATGGTTTGCAAGAAGCTACATGACGAGGAGTTGATGATAAATTTGGAGAAGTGTGAATTCATAAAGAAAGAGTTAGTGTACCTTGGATTTGTGTTATCTCAGGGCAACCTAAAGATGGATCTTAGAAAATTGGATGCCAACATCAACTGGCCTACTCCAAGAACAAGCATTAAGGTAAGAAGTTTTCATGGATTAACATAGTACTATATAAATTTTATCACACAATTCATTACTATTTGTGATCCTATGCTTGATACTATCAAGGGTGGGATGAAGAATAAATTTGTATGGAATGAACAAGATAACCATGGTTTTGAGCTACTAAAAAAAAAGATTTCTACCCAACCAATTTTGGTTTTACCAAGATTTTAGTGATTATTTACAAAGGAATGTGATGCCAACAATGTAGCCATTGGTGTTGTCTTGAGTCAAGAGGGAAGACCAGTGGCCTTCCACTCTGAGAAAGTAAGTGAAGCTAAGAAGAAATACTCTCCCTATGACCTAGAGATGTATGCTCTAGTCCATTCACTAAGAAAGTGGAGGAATTATTTTCTTCTGAAGGAGTTCATATTCTATTTAGACAATCATGCATTAATTTTCTTGAACTGAAAGGATAAAATAAGTCACAAGCATATGAAGTGGGTTGAATATGTACAAGACTACATGTTCAACATCAAGCACAAGAAGGGGTTACAAAATAAGGTAGCAGATAACTTAAGTAGAAGATATTTGACCATTCAAGAGATCCAACTATAGATCATGGGGATAGACAACTTCAAAGACATATATGGTGAAGATGAGGACTTTGCAGATATTTACAAGGTATGCCAAAAGTATAAAAATCAATTTCATATTCAATTCTCTGAGTATACTTTACAAAGTGGTCTATTTTTTAAAGGGGGTCAATTATGTATCCCTAGGGGGTCTATTAGGGAGAATATAATATAGGAGGAACACAATGGTGCACTTAGAGGCCAATTTGGTGTTAACAAAACTCAAGAATTAGTTCAAAGATTGTACTTTTGGCCCAAGATGATTTTTGATGATAAGAGATATGTAGAAGGTTGTATTATCTATAAGAAGGTAAAAGGTACATCTACTAATTTAGGAATATACCAACCTTTACCCATTACATCCAGACCATGGGAGTGTCTAAGCGTGAATTTTGTAGTAGGATTTCCAAAGACAAAGAAGGGAATGGATAACATTTATGTTCTTGTGGACAGATTCAGCAAGATGACACATTTTGTACCCCGCAAGACAAAAAATGATGAAAGTTAGATAGCTTCCCTATTCTTCAAGGAGGTATTCAAAATACATGGTTTGCCACTGAGCATAGTGTGTGACAGAGACACAAAATTTATGATTCATTTTTGGAAGACTCTCTGGAAGAAGTTGAGAAAAAAATTATCTTTTGGATCTTCCTACCATCCTCAGTCTGATGGCCAAAAAAAAGTAGTCAATAGGAGTCTTGGAAATCTCCTAAGGTGTCTAACTAAGGAGTATAGTCAAACTTGGGACCAACTCATTGGTGCCTACAATGACATAGTGAATAGGACTACTGGTAAGAGTCCTTTTGAAATAGTTTATGGCCTTCATCCAAGAGGCATATATGAGATCTAAGATTTGAAGGATGGAGCAAAGGGAAGTGGCTATGCTAATGACTTTGCACATTCTATGCAAGAAGTCCATGAGACAGTGAGGAAGACACTCATTGAAAATACAGAGAAGCTAAAGAACAAAGTGGATGAGAGGAAAAGAGATGTCCAATTCAAAGTTGGGGATCTAGTTATGGTTCACCTCAACAAGGAAATATTATAGAAAGGAACACCAAATAAGCTTCAGATGAGTAGAATTGTCCCATGTGTCATACTTGCCAAATATGGAGAAAATTCCTATAAGGTGGAACTTCCTAAGGATATGGGTTTATCTCTAATGTTAAATGTTTTAGAACTAGTTCTATACAAAGGCCCAATCCCAGATGCAGATCAAAGTTTGATTGAATTCATACAGGAGGTGGAAGAACTAAATTTTCCATCTACACCAATCAAGAAAGTAGAACATATTCTAGATTCCAGAGTCTATAAGAAGACAAGAAATAATGAATATCAAGAACACTTATTCAAGTGGCAAGGAAAACTAGATGAAGATTTAGTATGGATAAAGGAAGAAGAGTTCAAAAATTTGGGCATTGACCTCAAATTACTCAATCCAAGGGTGGATTGAAGTCTTTTCATTTGGGGAGGAAGGTGTAGGAGCACCCAGGCTATCCTCAAATCCCTAGTTATTTTTGGCTTGTAACTAACTCTATCCAAGTTAGTATGTTTTTTATTAGACCTTAGAAGGTATTTTTGTTGTGTGTGACTAGGTGAATTAGTCGTTAGCGCTAATTTCATTCTAGTTTAAGTTGGTTTTCTTTTAAGTGTTTAGTCCCTAGATTAGGCCTAAATTTTGGAAATGGGGTCTAAATGTCTCCTAGACCTATGTAAGGTGATAAATATTGTTAAAGAGGCATAATTCATGTTATTTCATCATTTTTTGTGAGTTAGAGGCCCTAAAAGATAGTTAGCATCATAAACGCAAAAGATTCTCAAAAGTTGCCATGACAACATTTGCAACTTTTTGCAAATATTGCATGCAAATCAAAAATTTTGGATTCCCCTCATTCTGGGAGTGGGAAATAAATGTTAGTGGATTGAAATGGTTGAGGAAGCATACATAGACACTCTATGTCTCATTTCCTGAGGTAGATTGGAATGTAAGCAATTTTTTGAAAGCAATAGAGCAAGTTTTCTGGAATACAAAGTACAGTCGAGTCATTTGAATGTTCTTTTTATTTTAATGGATTTAAATACTTGATCTAAGTGTGGTTTTGTGTAGTAGGAACATATGAAAAAACTTTTTTATTCATAGAGAAAGTATCTTAGTGTTCATTTGTTAGTTGTAGGAAATTGTTTAAGTTTTAGAGGTTCTGCTAGTCTAGTTCGTTGCAAATTTGGTTTTATGGCTCCCCCATGAAATCCAAACATGGGAAACTCAAAGGGTTGGATGAATGAGTTAGGGGAGCCTCAGTACAGTGTACATAAAAAGGTAGGAGGTCAGAGGATTCAATTTTCTAATTTTGAAGCCATGCCCTCGGTGAGCTAGGACTGTATAGTTAGGTGTATGGCAAGAGAAAAGAAGAATGTAGAGGCAAGGGTGTGTATGAAAGTGTTGGAGATTTACTTCTGGTAGCTACTTGATTGTATGTTTTTCATTGATGACAACATATAATATATAGTAGTCTTCTGTATGTACTTATCAGAATGATGTTATCAAGCCTTGCGCGGTTATACTTATGTTGTAGACATGTTGTTTATGTTTTGTTCATACACGCAGACTCAAATATGAAGTTTTCGTTGTGTTTTGTAATTCTGTTAGACGACAGTTACAGTTTCTGGAGGTTGTCTGTATAGAGACGACATATCACATTGTTTCTTGAGTTGCGCCTATCTTTGGGATATGAATGTGTATATTCAAGTTTAATTATGAGTTGAAGATAGTTATCTAAAGGCGCCAAATGTGTTTCAACAATATTGCAAAGTTAGAGTTAATTTGGTGAGGCTGACTTAGTGAAGCATCGCGTTTATTCAGTTTATATTGTGTGGTTGTAATTATGCTTGCATGATTAGTTAAGCCTCCAAGGATGTTATGAAGAGTTTCTTGACAAGTCCCATGATCTCATACTTTGAGGAAGATACTTATAGTAGTTCATTTGTGGAACGCTAAGTGTGAATGATAAGATAAGAAATAGAAAATGTACAGAGAAGAATATTAGTTGTGTTTCATTCATCAAGGATCTATGTGAAGAAGAAGTGAAAGATTACAATACACTAGAATTGATCAGGACAATAGGTCTACTCTACAGTTCATCATGAAATATAGTGTATATTTGTTCTACAGAAGGTTGTAGCCTTCACCATTGAAGCAGTGAGCTTTTTGGACAGTGAGTCCTCACCCTTAACTAGGTTATTTGTAAAAGACTCCTAACAGGGTCAAACCCTTAACTAGGTCACTATACTTATTGCATTGTAAAGAACAACTCCTAATAGGGTTGCAAGATCTTCTAAGAGGGATTATTATAAACAAGTATAGTTCATTGTGTGTGTTAATTCCCACAGGGGTTTTTACCATTTGGTTTCCCTGTAACCAAATTGTGGTGTTTTCTATTGTGTTATCTGAATGTGCATTTACTTTATTGTATTCTTGAGTTAATAAAAGAAAAGAATTAAGTTAGTTGATAACTGATTCACCCCCCCCCTCTTAGTTATCCTTTGGCACTATTCTAACAATTGGTATCAGAGCCAAGTGCCTTGAAGAGAAAGCCTAACAGCTTAAGGTAGATCAGATGGCATACTTCAGAAAAGACAGTCCTAAGTTTGATGGAGAGAATTATTTGGATTGGATGAACAAAATGATAACTCATTTATAGTGTGTTGGTTTTGACATCTTTGAGATATCCACACAATAATTTTTAATTCCCTCTCTAAAATACCTCTCAAAAGATGATGCTACTAGTAAATAAAAGGATAAATTCATAGCTATTGCAGTTGCCAAAGAAGCCCTTATAAATGCACTATCTGATAGTGAATTCTTTCAGATCAATAAAGTAGACAAGGCATACACAATATGGAAGTATTTAGAAGACATTTTTGAAGGAGATGTCCAAGAAAAAATCTGCACATGAAGACATGGAAAAATAAATACAACAATCTTGAGATGTTACCTGAAGAGAACATCAGAGCCTACAATCAGAGGATAAATGAAGCAGTTTCTGGAATCAGAAATAATGGTGGAGAAATATCAAATGAAGACATAATGGACAAGATGTTGACTTCTTTACCTGTAGAATATGAGAACAAGATCAATATTCTAGAGGAAACCATGCAATTTTCACAAGACTTCAAGAGAGAGACTTTGATCAGTAAAATCTATGCATTTGAGATATCAAGATTGAAGACTGAACCCAAAAGTGAAACAACCTTCAAAGCCTCGGTCAATGGTAAGAAACCTTTACACATATCTAGCAATACTGAGAAAGAAGAAGTTGATGAAGAACTAGAAGAAATCATTTCCATGATTGTTGAAAGAGAAAAGAAAGGCAAAGGCAAGTATGAAGGACAATTGCCATTCAAATGTTTTTCATGCAAAAAGATTGGTCACTTTGCATCCAAGTGTCACACAAGAGTAAAGAAATTCAGATCTGATTATAAACCTAAATATAGAAAGGAATTCTATCATGCTGAAGAAGGTGTAACTGATGAATATTTAGGAGAAGATGAAATTAAATTCATTGCCCTTAAAGACATGGAAAAATTGCTTGAGGAAATGGACATTGAAGATGAAAAGGAAGCATAGGAGTTATCCCTAATTTCCAAAGCAGACATCAAGACTTATTGCATCATTGACAGTGGATGCTCTCATCACATGATAGGTGATAAAGATAGATTTGTTCATTTAGACAAGTACAAAGGTGGTATGGTCAGATTTGGAGATAACACTCCCAAACCTATCATAGACAGAGGATCTATCACCCTAGATGGAAAAAATAAGACAGATGATGTTCTATATGTTGATGGATTACATCACAATTTACTAAGTTTTGGACAAATACTTGACAAAGGTTATCATTTGGAATTCAAAGACAACAAATGCATTATTAGCAAAAAAGAAGGAGACATGATTGCATCAGGCTCAAAGACGAAATGTAATGTTTTTCAGCTCAATTCAAATGTAAGTTGTTTTGTTGCAAAAGTGGATGACAGTTGGTTGTGGCACAAGAGACTCTGTCATATCAATTTTGATAATATAGTAAAGATAAACAATGTCAAGGAAGTTAGAGACCTTCCAAGTATTGCAAGACCAGTTGACACAATGTGTAGGGAATGTGTTATGGGAAAGCATGTAATGAGTTCTTTCAGAAGCAAGCATAACTCAGCTGAAAACAAGTTAGACCTAGTACAGACAGATTTATGTGGTCCAACTCAACCTAGATCATACTACAGAGAAAGTTATTTCATTTTGTTTGTTGATTAATTTTCAAGGATGATGTGGGTTGCGGTCTTAAAGGAGAAGTCTAAAGCCTTTGAGAAGTTGAAAATATTCAAAGCTAAGGTTGAGAATGAATTTGGGATAAAACTAAAGTGTCTGAGATTAGATAGAGGAGGAGAATTCATCTCTAACCAGTTTTATGACTATTGTGAAGAACATGGAATCAAAAGACAGATGAGTGTACCTAGAACCCCTCAGCCGAATGGGATTGCAGAAAGAAGGAACAAGATCATACTTGATATAGCACACACTATGATGATTGAAGGGAAAGTTGTACACACCTATTGGAGAGATGCAGTCAATACAACAGTCTATACTATCAAAAAAACACAACTAAGACTAGGTACATATAAGACACCTTATGAAATTTGATTTGGTAATGTACCTACAGTAAAATACTTCAGAATCTTTGGCAGAAAGTTCTACATCAAGAGAGATGATGGTGTTGGTAAGTTTGATGCTAGAAGAGATGAAGGTATTTTCCTTGGTTATTCTACTAAAATAAAAGCATACAAATGTTTCAATTTAAGATTAAAGAAGATAATTGAAAGTACTCATGTAAAGATTGATGAGAAGTTCATGGCTCAAGAGAGGTATTATGAATATGCACCTATGATTGAGGATGAACCTAGGCCTCGTAGTAAAGACACTATTATTGAAGAAATTTTTTATTGTATTGATGTTTCATGTAATGAACCTGAATCAAGCAAAGAAGTATCATAGACTACAGATGAGGATGTCACACCAAAAGTTTCAAAATTCACATCTAGGTATCATTGAAAATATGATATCATTGGAGATCAGAGCAATAGTGTTTTGACTAGATCTAAAGCAAAAAGCTTAATAGTGGATGAAGAGGTATGTTTACTTTCATAGATTAAACCTTTAAATGTTGAAGATTCTTGCAAAGACTTTGATTGGAAAATAGCAATGGAAGAAGAATTAGATCAAATAATAAAAAATGATACATGGGAATTGGTTCCTAGACCTAGTGATAAAAATGTGATTGGAACAAAGTGGGTATTTAGGAACAAGATGAATGAAGATGGTATAGTGGTAAGAAACAAAGAAAGACTAGTGTGTAAAGGATATGCGTAGAGGGAAGGGATAGATTACACTGACACATTTGCCCCTATGAGAAGATTAGAAGCCATCAAGTTATTCTTGGCCTATGCAACATTCAAAGACTGAAAATTATATCAAATGGATGTCAAATCCACCTTTCTGAATGGTGACTTGAAGGAAGAAGTCTACATAGAACAAGACATGGTATACAGATTGAAGAAAGCACTCTATGGACTAAAACATGCCCCAAGAGCTTGGTATGAAAGATTAGATGGTTGTCTTACCAAGATTGGATTTAAGAAAGGAGCAATAGATTGTAACCTATTCATAAGAGAGACACCTGATGGACTATTACTTGTTGCCATATTTGTTGATGACATTATCTTTGGAGGTAATGACAAGCTTAGTGCAGAATTTGCAAAAGAAATGTAGAATGAATTTGAAATGAGCATGATTGGTCCTATAAAATACTTTTTGGGATTAAAAGTAAAGTAGACAGATAAAGGGTTTATTTATAAATCAGTCCAAATATGTGAAGGAAATATTGAAGACTTTCAAGATGGAAGATTGCAAGCTAGTATGCACTCCTATGATAACATGAGTCAAGCTTTCAAAAGAAGATAATTCCGCAGTAGTTGATAAGACATTGTAGAAGTCTATGATTGGAAAACTTATATATCTTACTCAATCTAGACCAGACATATCTAATGCATATGGCATTGTTGGAAGATTTATAGCAAGACCAAAACAGAATCACCTAATGGAAATAAAGAGAATATTCAGATATCTAAAGGGAACTATAGACTATGGTTTATGGTATCCTAAATCAGAGAATGTACAACTTCATGTGTATATAGATGTAGATTGGGCAGGTTGCATTGATGACATGAAGAGTACTTCTGGAGGAGGAGTATTTCTTGGAGATAGGTTGGTTTCTTGGGTAAGAAAGAAGAAAAATTGTATCTCTTAGTTGAAAACAGAAGATGAATATGTTGCAGCAGCATTAAATTGTTCAACAATGGTTTGGATCAAGCAGAAGGTTAAAGATTTTGGTATACAGGTTGATTATCCTATTTTTATTCACTGTGATAACACCAATACTATCAACATGTCCAAGAACCCTATGATGCATGCAAAGACAAAGAACATTGATAATAAATACCATTTTCTTACAGAAAAAGTTGCAGATGATGAACTGAAATTGGACTATGTGAGCACCAAAGAATAGTTGGCAGATATTTTCACAAAGCCTTTATCAAAAGATACTTTTGAGTATCTCAGGGAGAAGTTGGGAGTAATTCCCTCTCTTGATTCAAATTAGTTAAAGCAACAAGAACATCAGTCCACAGTGACTAATGAGTGGTTGACTACTCTACTTCTAGAGTAGTACTTGTGCCTAATTTTTTATGGTACCCTTTGCCATTGATTTCAAAGGGGGAGTATATAGTAAGGGGGAGCATATACTCTAGGAGAGTATAAACATAGACAAAGGAGCTGCAACAGTGTAGAGGAATATTTGATGAGGATATTGAGAAGATTGTAAAAAGAAAGAAGAAACCATGTGCTGAAGATGTTTTTAATATCATATGTTGTCGTCAATGTGAAAGGGGGAGATTGTTGGAGATTTACTTCTGGTAGCTATTTCATTGTATGTTTTTCATTGATGACAATATATAATATACAACAGTGTTCTGTATGTACTTATCAGAATGATGTTATCAAGCCTTGCACGGTTATACTCATGTTTTAGACATGTTGTTTATGTTTTGTTCGTACACGTAAACTCAGATATGAAGTTTCATTTGTGTTGTGTAATTTTGTTAGACGTTAGTTACACTTTCTAGAGGTTGTCTGTATAGAGCCGATGTATTGCATCATTTCTTGAGTTGTGCCTATCTTTGGGATATGTGTGTGCATATTAAAGTTTAATTATGAGTTGAAGATAGTTATCTAAAGGCGCCAAATGCATTTCAACAATATTGCAAAGTTAGAGTTAAATTGGTGAGGCCGACTTAGTTAAGTATCGCATCTATTTAGTTTATATTGCATGGTTGTAATTATGCTTGCATGGTTAGTTAAGCAGACAATGATGTTATGAAGAGTTTCTTAATAGGTCCCATGATCTCATAATTTGAGGAAGATACTTATAGTAGTTCATTTATGGAGCACTAAGTGTGAATGATAAGATAAGAGACAAAAAATGTACAAAGAAGAATATTAGTTGTGTTTCATTCATAAAGGATCTATGTGAAGAAGAAGTGAAAGATTACAATACACTAGAACTGATCAAGATAGCAGGTCTACTCTACTATTCATCATCAGATATATTGTATATCTGTTCTATAGAAGGTTGTAGCCTTCACCATTGAAGGAGTGATCTTTTTGGATAGTGAGTCCTCACCCTTAAATAGGTTATTCATAAAAGACTCCTAACAGGGTTAGACCCTTAACAAGGTCACTATACTTATTGCATTGTAAAGAACAACTCCTAATAGGGTTGCAAGATCTTCTAACAGGGATTATTATAAACAAGTATAGTTCATTGTGGGTGTTAATTCCCACCGGGGTTTTACCATTTGGTTTCCCCGTAACCAAATTGTGGTGTTGTCTATTGTTTTATCTGAATGTGCATTTACTTTATTGTATTCTGGAGTTAATAAAAGAAAAGAATTAGCTGATAACTGATTCACCCCCCCCCCCCCCNTCCCCCCCCCCCCCCCCTCTCAGTTATCTTTTGGGACTATTCTAATAAAAATTTATGAACCAAGTGTGGTCTCAGAGTCTTTAGGGTCTTATAGATCCCTATCATAAATTTCAAAGCTCATCCAATCCATTTGGATAGATTTTTCCATCAAAGTTAGGGAACTTCTTGTGAAGAGCAAAAATAGGCATAATAGCCCTACAATTCAGGATAGAGGTATACAGAAGGTTTGGGGACCCTAGACCTTGAAAATATTATAGGTCTCCTAAAAGAGTATTTGGATCCTAGATTATCTTTAGGGGTTTTTTGGAATATTTGGAAGTAAATCCAGAAAAACCCTCTAGATAGGGGTAATTATTCAATTAGGCCTAATAGGATCATTTTGAGAGAAGCTTTGGAACTCGACCAAATTGTGATTCAAGACATATGAAAATGGGAATGTATGGATGAAGAATGAACATAAAAGTAGTGAACAAGGCCCTTGTAGCATTTGTGGAGTTGGCATTAAGGGTTTGGATTTGGAATCCTTAAAAGCCATTGTGAAGCATTGAAAGAAAACCAATGGTAGTTGTCCGTCAAGCTGAGACACAAGAAGAGTGACTCTTAGAGAAGAGTTGGGAATCATCTTAGGCTTAGTGTCTTGAGTGTATTTAGATTATAGAAGAGAAATTAGGATCCTAAGTGGATTAGGGAAAGCAAGGTCCTGTCTAGAGAATTGTGTGAGCACACCTTGGGGTTACTTCTATCATGGAAAAAGAATCAGAATGTTGTTTATAATGGAGTAGTAGATGCGCAAAATGTATAACCAAAACAACTGACATTTAATCTAACTACCACTACTCGTCCTAAGAATCCTAATATTGTGTCTAATGTGTGAATTAATCAAGACAATAGTCAGTAAAACCCACCCTTTACTAATGGTCATAATTGGATATTTACACCACTTGGATAATCTTTGGAATTAAAATTGTGACATCTTATCTCTCATGAGGTTATTGCGCTACTAGAATCAAGCCCTTACAAACCACTAGTTATGCCAAAATGGTGGAATGATGCACATTATTGCGAGTACCAATGAAAAAAGGGCATAGAATGAATGTGTGCATGAAAATGAAGCACTTGTTACAAGACATGATTGAAAGTGAAGCCATTATGGTGGATGATCACAAAAAATGAAGATCACACAGCTTTCAAAACACCTTTGCCTAACTATGAGAAGGGAGAATCATCCAATGCGAAAGGAAATTAGGTTAATTATGCATACTCTCATAATAATACCATCAACATGTTAGAGGATTCATATCACATAATCAATGTGATAATCATCAAAGATAAAAAATAAAAAAGATAAATATACTAATGTAGTAACAAGAGGGAAAGCCAAAGTGGTACTAGAAGGAGATTCGTAAAAAATGCCTACATCATCAAAATGCACATCAACCAAAAAAATTCCATCATCACTCTCATATAACTATAGTTTGGTTTATCAATTACAAAGAACTCCTACACAAATATATATTCTTGAATTTCTCAAAATCTCTCCACATAAAGAGATTTTGGAAAATGCTTTGGTCAAAATGAATGTTGCTAACAATTTGGACATAGATAAATTCCAAGCCATGGATGGGTGCTTTACCACACCTCACTATTAATCCTTTTCTGATGAATATGACAATACCTTGAGTCACCCTCATAACATGCCACTACATGTAGAAGTGCAAATTCACAAACATCGAGTGAAATGAGTCTTGATAGACAAAGGAGTGGTCCTAAATATTTTCACTTTAGGTTTGATCAAAGCATTGGGACTCTGAGATGAATATATTGATCCTAAGGAGATGATAACCATGAAAGCATATGATGATGAAGAAGGATCATCTAAAGGGCTGGTAATGTTTCCAATCATAGTGGGACCCATGGAAATAAATGTGGTGTTCTAGGTGTTATATCTTAATATATCCTACAACATTCTTCTAGTAAGACCCTGGATACATGAAATGCAAGTTGTCCCTTCCACTTTTCTGCCAAGCTTAAAATTTCAATATAATGGAGAGAACATCACCATTCTAGCTGACACAAGTTATTTGACATCTTGTAATAATTCTCCTCAATCAAATGAAAGAATGGTTCCACATAACAGAGAAGCTATAAAAGAACAATCCCTAGAAAGTTCAACCACAACAATGCTAACAAACTTCGAAAATAAATTAAAAATGCATGATAATAGGATTGGGGAATACAAAATTGATCAACTAATTTGTGTAACATCATTACGTCTATAATGAAGATCATAAGGGAGACTGTCGTCATCTACAATGGTAGCAAAACCTAAACCACAAATAATGTACAATGGAACTTTTGTGAAAGGAAAATCTGTGGTAGAAGAAAACAATGACAATGAATTGTTAAAATGGCTATACAAGGAAAAGGATGAATCTCATCAAGACATTAAACATTTCCACATCACAACTCAACAATATAGATGTGGTCTACACATAATACAAAGAATGGGGTATCAAGGGCAAGGACCCCTAGGAAACAAAAAGGAGGGTCTTGTTGAACCAATTTTTACACAACTCAGAGGTCTCAAGGAAACAATTGGTAGGGTATAGAGAAGAAACACAGATTCCCCCCATTTGAGATGTACCAATTTTTGAAGAGGAACAAGAAGAATCTGAAGAAGAAACTAAATTCAAACCTCAATCATATGAACAATTATTGCATCTTCATGATGAAAATCCTCATTATCAGGGTGAACTCTACATTCCTTCATTTTTGGGAGATCAAGAAACAAATTGGGATGAAGAAACACAAATTTCACTAATTGAGAATCAAGCACTTGAAGAAAACAAAAATGAAACTCAGGAAAATGACTCCGATGAAGAAGTCAATAGAAAAGAAAACTGTCATCCCAACTGGGGGAAAATGGTAACAATCACTCATGCTCTAGATATTCCACATTCCACTAATAAAAATTATAATGAATATGAATGAGACTTATTATCTAATGCTACTATGGATATAGAGATATATGTGATTCATCAATATGCACCTCAACTTGAGAGAGGAGAAAGTTCCAATGTTGTCAATCGTCCAAACATGGCTACAAATTCATACGATATCGTGATGCCCAACATAATGGATCCAGACATAGGAGTCTTGATCAAACCTAAAGAGCTTCAACGAATACTAGAAAACACATATGTCCATAATAGGACAAGACATGAAGAGGTACAAATCTTAGGTATACAACCATTTGAAATCGGTTCACATAATATTGACGACAACTTGAGTGAGAATAGTGAGGAACTTCTTGATCTAGAGAATCTTCAGGAACCCACTATTATAGAACTCATTGATACATTTGAATGTGATGATCATAATTCAATCCTAAATCTTAAAACCATTGAAACCAACCCAAATTATTCCCTTCAACTTGTTTATCCTAACCTAATTGACTAGACCTTCTCTGCACCCATGGATATACTTGTGTTTCCTGGTGACCATGGAATAGCTTTTTATCTCAACGTGATATAACATGTAACATATTCCACTAGGAATTATAACGTTGTAGAGGATATCAATTTTTCTAGTCGCAAAATAAAAAATCAAATCAATCAAAGATCTGAAGGTGAAAACCATTCTATGGTAGTCTCAGATCGTTAAAAAGGAAAAATAAAGGATGTATCTGATATTAAAAACATCATTGAGGTTCTTGAGGATGGGAATATTGATACTCTCCTGGTTCACTGTTAGGAACAGTATCCAGTGCTCATGGAACCCACTCAACCAATCAATAGTGGTATAGAAGGGAAACCGCAAATCATACATATTTCTCAATCTTTACCTGATGTGGAGAAGCAATAATTCACACTATTTCTTTAAGGAAAAGAAAATAAAATTTTCATGGTCTTATTCTAAAATTATAGGACTCGATCATGATTTTATCATGCATCAATTATCTATGGCTCCTAGAGTGAAGTGTGTAAAGAAAAAACTAAGGATGATGCACCTAAACATTGCTCTCTTGGTGAAGGAAAAACTAGAAAAACTATTAAAATTAGGATTTATAAGAGCTATTGATGATGTAGAATGGATATCTAATATTGATCTTGTATCTAAGCCAAACAAGTCTATCCATGTTTGCACTAATTTTTGGGATGTTAATAAAGCATGGCCAAAGGATGTTTTTCCTTTACAAAGCATAGATGCCATTGTAGATCTCACAACAGGGTATGAGAGGTTACCATTAATGGAAGGATTTTTCCAATATAATCAAATAAAAATTGCTCCACAAGATCAAGATAAAAAAAACTTTTACTTGTCCATGGGGTACATTTTAGTAGAACATCATGCTCTTTGGACTAAAAAATACAAGAGCAACATGTCAATGAGCCATGAAAACTATTTTCGATGATATGATGCATAAGAACATGGAAGATTATGTTGATGACACTTTAGGGAAATATCATCACCCAAAAGATCATCTATAATATTTAGCTAAAATATTAGATAGGATGGAGCAATTCAAACTTAGGTTAAACCTAAAAATGTGTCCATTTGAGGTTACCATGAGAAAATTGCTAGGGTATATTATTTCGACTAAAGGAATTGAGGTCAATCCAGAAAAGGTAAAATCCATCAGTGAAATGCTGCCACCTAAAAAGATTAGTCACATGCGATCATTTCATTAGAAACTGCAGTAAATCCATAGATTCATTGCTCAATTCGATGATAAAGCACAATTGTTCACCAAACTTATGCACAAAGGTGTCACACATAAATGGGACAAAGCATGCGAGACATCATTTAATCAACTAAAACAATATCTGATAAATTCACCCATCCTAATGGCTCTAATGGCTTGAAAGCCATTGCTATTATATGTTTCAGCTACTAATACATCATTGGGAGCACTATTGACACAACAAGATGAAAGTGAGAAAGCATGAGCAATTTATTACATCAGCAAAACACTGGTGTAATAAGAAATTAACTATACACCTATTGAAAAATCTTTTCTAGTAGTGGTGTTTGCATCTCAGAAATTACAACATTATATGATGACATATTCAATTAAGTTGGTGGCCAAGATTGATCCTCTAAAATATCTCTTAAACAAAGCAACCTTAAAAGGTAGATTGTCTAAGTGGGTGATGATACTTAGTGAATTTGATATCGAATATGTTGAAAGGAAATCAATGAAAAGGTAATTCATTGCGGACCGATTGGCAGATGCACCATTGTCAACAGATACTCCTTTAACAATTGATTTTCTAGATGATTCAATCCTAATGATCACAAATTACACCTGGAAGATGTATTTTGATGGTTCAATCACATAGCATGGATCTAGAGTAGGTATAGTATTCATATCACCTAAAGGATACACAATACCTAAGGTATTGAAGATTTTATTCCTGTGTACTAACAATATTGCAGAATATGAAGCCTTGGTAAATGGATTAAAGATGGCATTAGAATGGAAAATTATAAAACTACATGTCTATGGTAATTCCCAGGTTATCATAAATTAAATCAATAATGAATATCAAACTATAGATGAGAAGATCGTGCCATACAAAAACATGGTGGATGACTTGAGTCATTATTTAAAATGCATAACATTTCAATGGAATCCTAGATTACACAATCAAGAAGATGATGCAATAGCTAATCTCATTTCTATTTTACAATTGTCAGATAACCAGGTGTAATATGAATTCCTAGTGGACAAGTTACCTTATCCTTCCTATGACTATCCTGACTCCAAGATAGTGTATGAACTTGTGGGTTCTGATTCGCATCATTATGGACCTATTTTTTACTACCTTGAAACTAATTCTCTACCTAAGGGTATATCCAAAAACCAAAAATGAAATATTATTCACCGAGCTTCCAAACATTTGATCATAGCTAGCGATTTTTATCAACAAGGTTTTGATGGTACTTAACTAAGTTGTTTAGATCTTGAAGAATCAAATAATGCTTTACACAAAGTCCACGAAGGTATTTGTGGATGACATTTGAATGGTTGTACTTTGTCTAAGAAAATCTTGTGTATTCGATACTATTCGCCTACAATGAAGAAAGATGTTGTTAAGTTCACAAAATCTTGCAAGTAGTGTCAAATACATGACAATCTTATACATGCACCGACACAAGAGTTGTTACCCTTTGTTACATAATGACCTTTTCAACAATGGGCCCTTGATCTAATTGTTCAGATTTACCCATCATCTTCCAATGGATAAAATTTCATTATCATAGCAACTGAATACTTTACAAAATGGGTTGAATCTATACCCTTAATCACAACAATACGAAAACAAATCTCACTGTTTATCCTCAACTGTATCACTTGTTGATATGGTCTTCCCTCATCAATTGTGATAGAGAATGGAAAACAATTCAAAAATAAGGATGTGACAAAACTTTGTAATAATTTTCAAATTACTCAACATTTCTTCTCCATCTATTATCCTCAGGGAAATGGACAGGCAGAGGCAAGCAATAAGAGCATCCTCAATATGCTAATATGAAGAGGCAGTGATTTTGGTAGAGATTGGCATGTTCAAATAAATTCGGTTTTGTGGGCCTATCGATCAAGTATTAGAACAAAAACTGGAGCTACACCTTATTCTTTGGTTTATGTGGCTGAAGCAGTTCTTCCAATTGAGGTAGAGATTCCATCCTTAAGAGTATCTTTACAAGGGTTGATCATAGATGATGAATATAGGGTCTCATGGTTACAAAAACTAGAACTGCTGGCTGAAAGAGGTCAAGATGATTTTGAACATCTACAAGGATATCAAAAGAGAATAGAAAAAGACTAAAATAAGAAAGTCAAATCTTGCAAGTTTCAAGTAGGAGATCTAGTGCTACGAGAAAATCTAAAAAATCAACATCACTGAGAAAATAAGGGCAAGTTTGAGCCTAATTGGTTAGGGCATTTCATAATCACAATAATATTTGGATATGCGGCTTATCAGTTAGCTACCAAAAAAGGAGGTACACTTCCTAATCCAATCAATACCAATTATCTTTAGTGATTCTATGCCTAGATTGTTGTAAGTAGCTATTGAACAGTAGAAAAGATTCTGAGAAACTCAAAAATAGTGGGAAAAGTCCTGAAAAAATCCTAAAAACCAGAAAAAGAAGTTGAAAAAATGATTGTCCTGGTGAAAACCTGGCAAACAGGCACTTGGATAACATAAAAAAATTTGAAAAAAGCAAATAAAAATAAATACAAAAATAAAAAAGAGAAGAAAGAGAAAAGAGAAAAGAACAAAAAAATCATGCCTTGGTGAAAACCTGGTAAAACATGTGCCCTGATAGAAAAAATAGCAATCCTATGAGTGGTAAAAACCTGATAAATAGGTGCCATTTATCATCTCGCTACTCTGTCTATGAATTCTCAAACATATCTTTAACGACTGCTTTAGGACCTGTGGACCCTTGAAAAACAAGATAACATTCCTAGTTGTTCGTTAAATCATTTCCCAAATCACCATGGCTTGGAATCCAATCTTATCTTTCTTGAAAATGGATAAGTCAATTTGCTTCAAGCCAACTCATCATAATCAAAGGTATTTTTAAATACCAATCGATCAAATGAAGGTATTTCTTAAATACCACTAACCAAGCAAAGGTATTTTTCAATACCACTGATCAAGTCACATTTCACATCAACAAAGAAAACAATGTTTCTTAAACACTCATCTCTTCATTAAGTGATCACATTGCATCTATCAATCAACAACACAAGTACATAAATGACTAGTTGTGTGGTATGCTTGCACAAATTCTAATTTATGGGTAACTCTATGGTGTATCCGTAGTAGAGAAAAAGGAAGGAGTCAGGAAATTTTTCTTTGAATGACTGCCTGTTCATTATCAATTTTTTTCTTATCATATCTCCTGAGTGATTCAATGATTCTCTAATGCTAGAAACACTAGGATAGGGGACGTGATATTTTCTTTGATTTCTTATTTTGATCTACATTGTTCTTTAACAAGGTCTACGATGACAAGATTAAAGCTACATGAAAGGCTATGATTCTGAGACCAAAGAAAACACCTATGTTAGAATGGATTGTTATCTTATCAATTGATGATTATCATATCTCTGGAGAAATTCAATGATTTTTGGTACTAGAAGATGAAGGAAGGAATATGATATTTAATTTGTTTGTTATTTGTTTGTTGATGCAATTGATGTTCATGACATCATGATCTGTCATATCTTGATGCTTGTGTCAAAATGCAATATCAAATCTTAACTCATTAGTATTCATATCACAAGAATAAAGAAATTATTTGTGGGGGTTGTACCAATTCAAACATCTCAGACAAGTAGTATTTAGATTATCATGGTCTCCTAAGAACCACTAATTATTGTACATACTTTCATATGAGAAAAGTGGTATTCATACTAACATGATTGCTTGAGTACAAGTGTTGGTTGTATCAAATAGGGGTCCGCTAAAAGTCAATGATGAATTTAAGAACACAATAAAGACAAGGATGGAAGTTGCATTGCATTATAGTGTTGCATTGCATTCTAGGAGTTGCATGACATTCTAGGAAATGGCATTGTGAAAGTCTGAAACAACATCAATTTAAAGAGGGAAAAGAAAACTTCAAAAATTCAAGACGATATCATTTCTCTTATGATTGAGTATTTTAATCACTGAAATAAAAAACCATCATTTTCATACTACATATGCATCCATAGCATTCATCTAACATCACATATATGCATCAAAAGTATACAAAAATAAATTCATCCATACATTATCATCCATAATGTACGGAAATGAACCAAAGTTCTCAAAGTATAATCATAATCATCTCATAATAGATAAAACATCAGTGACAAAGATACAAAGAAATCATAACAAGATAATGTCATCATATAGCAATATTGTCCATGGGATACATCATCTAAATCGATCAAAATGGTGTTATATCACAGTAATATCAATACACCATCATAAAAAATGTAGAAAATGCTCAAGGAAAATCATGACTGACTGCCAGTATCATCTCTTGATGGTCCTGATGGGGTAACATTGGATCTTATCAGTCTGCCACCCTCTGATTGTGCTGCTTCTCATGAGAACGGAGTAACCCTGGTAGTTGGATATAGTACTACTAAAAAGTATGCAGCTTGATAATAAGAAGCTCTACTACACTATAGGGAAACATCTCTCTAACCTCTATCTAAGGATCTATCCCTATCTTCCCACTTTCTTGTAAGACAACTCTCTCTCTCTCTATGAAGCTGAGAAATCAAAGTTGTATCACCTATAGTCTATGGTGGTAGGCCTTTCAGACTAGGAATGGGTACATGTACACCTATAGGACTTATCTATACTCCTCTCTAAGGGGGGACCTTTATGAAAACCTATATGCCCTACACTCGGTTGAGGTGGGGTACATATCTTTGATCCAATCTGACTCCCAGGAAAAATATCTATACCAATGGTCCTGATGACTCTTATTTGTGGGGACACATATGTAGCCGGTGTCACCTATGTAGCAGGAGACACTTGTGAAGAAGATAACACTTTATCTGAAGATAAACATTGTGATACAACTAGCATCTATGATACGCTAGGGGTCTGAGAAGAAAAAACAATAGGAGGCACTTATGAAAAAGAAAGAGCCTGAGAAGAAGATGGTACATGTGTAGGAGCTAGCTATGTCAAACCTATAATCTATACTCTAACCTATCTAGGCTGACCACTAGGAGCTCTACCAGGAACAACTCTACCACCGCTATCCTCACTACTACTGGAGTGTCTATGAGAAGAGGCGCTAACTATTTCACCACCTATGTCTTCGTCATCATCATCATCATCATCATCATCATCATCATCATCATCATCATCATCATCATCATCATCATCATCATCATCATCATCATCATCGTCATCATCGTCATCGTCATCATCATCGTCATCGTCATCGTCATCGTCATCATCGTCATCATCATCATCATCATCATCATCATCATCATCATCATCATCATCATCATCATCATCATCATCATCATCATCATCATCATCATCATCATCATCATCATCATCTCTAGCATCTACCATAGCAGGTATCACCTCATTAGGAGAGTTCAATCATGGAAATGGATGCTACACAAAATACTCAGAATAGTCTACAGTAATCTTGATATCTATAATATCTGGAGCAAAATCCCACTGAATAGGTACTAATCATTGATGGTCAATAACTATAGTACCATATCTCAAATGAGGGCCCCACTGTGCATCCTCCTCATGTGTCCTACCATATGCAGCCATACCTTGGGGTTTCGTTTGTGCCATACCAAACTATCTCAAACCTGTGTAACTAAGAATCTCTCAATAACAAGATGAGTGTGCCCAATTAGATAATGCTCCATGCATACATAAGGCATCTCTTTCCTATCACTACCTCACTCATCACAGTCCAAATATGGCCTCTAGATAACAATAGTCATGTCATCTATAACTCATCTCCAATATGCTAGATTTCCAAGATGTGGCTGCATAATCTCTCCATCATACATATAAATATAAGGCTCATCTCTCTAACAATACCACACTGCTACTAGTTGTGTAACTGGGATGTGCTCCTAGGCACAAATTTATCATAGTACTAAACCAACTGACATAGATCTATCCTATCAATAGACCACCTGATGAAGATCATGGTACAAATGAGCAAGGAGACAGGTACCCCAAGCCATCCATTGGGGAATCTAAAGTAAATCCTCCAACAATCGATCCCAACCTACTAAAAATCCCTATGAACTTTGATCTAGTACAAGGAAACCTCCAATCAATCCTGCTAAGACTCTAAGAAATACTAGGCCCTGTCTCTCTATCCTCTTCTAGGTAATATGTCTCTCCATAATCGGAGGATCTTGGAACACTTGAACAATAGCATGAATATTGGCATGTCTGGTAGAATCATAGTATGGAAGCTCTCCCATTACAAGAATGCATAGAATACTCCACACGTCCTCTGGGTCACTGTAATATCTCCAGTTAGTAAGTGGAATGTAGTATGTTCCAAATTCTATTGCTCAATCAAATTGCTTAACAATCCTCTGTTGACCTGGTAATCTGACATCTCTAGAAGAAAACCTAGGCCAGAAAGGGAAATATCTTGAGGATACTCAATGGACAAATTATAGATTAGGGACAATACATGAGGGTATGGACCTCGCATTAATATGGTACCTCTATCCACCTACAAATTTAAAGACAGGTAAAATGAGATATTTGGGATAGAAAGGAAGGTAAAAAAAGGTCAGACTCAAAATATAACTATTCTAACAGAGTCAACATAGACAAAATCATCTAGACTTAACAAATTTTTAGACTACAAAACTTAGTTTAAGGCTCGTTGTCCTAAAAATTACATTTCAGAGACTGCAAATGTTTTTTTGAATACAAACAACCTTTCAACCAGGAAATGAATTTGTATTTGTTGGAAATTACTATTCATTCCATAAATTAGTTTTGACATACCAGAAATAACACTTGGCATACAAGAAATGATGGTTCCCTAGAAATTACTATTCTAAAGCAGGAAAAAATGGTTAAAATACCAGAAATTAGGAAACATTCTAGAAACAACTTTCTACTCACCTCAAACAACTTTCCAATAAGAAAGAAAGAAATTCAAAATTTATGAGCATAAATGAGAATTAATGATGAAATTTAGAAGAGGTTATCGACTACATACCACACAAGGGTGGTGGGAAGGATTCTCATGACA
This sequence comes from Thuja plicata, assembly GCA_018584345.1. Lineage (NCBI taxonomy): Eukaryota > Viridiplantae > Streptophyta > Pinopsida > Cupressales > Cupressaceae > Thuja > Thuja plicata. Next base: position 5,301,588 of record MU224363.1, read on the forward strand.
TCAAATGACCTCAAACCAATGTTTCTCCATAGGGATTGGCATCTTATCTCTCTGAGCTCTCCAAATCTCTCACTATGAATAGTAAAAATGAAGAGTAAATTTTGAGATTTTTACCCTATTTAAAATCATTTTTGGAGCTAATTAATTTCTAACTTTTCACCCAAACTATTGCTCATCACTGGAACCTTTTTAGCTTTATCTTCATCCTATGGAATCTGATGCTGACCAAATGAGAAGCAGTTTCTTCATGGTTCTTGCTACTATCTTTTCTATTGGAATCAAAATCTCCATTCCAAAATTATCATTCTCATCCTGATGTTTTCACCTAGAAATTAAGCAAATCTCATGTCCATTTTGATTCCAAGGGGGCATAATCAATCATTTTTAGTCAAGTGATCATGTTATCATATTATTTCAATAACTGAAGCATTATTAAATTTTGATTCGACTCTGTAATCGATCAAATTATAAAGAAAAGTGAATTTCCAACAGTTGGGGGAATCTTCATCAGATATCATATCAAGTTGAGTCCTAAATCAAAAAATTAGCTAATCTTGAAATGAGTGATCTCATCACTTCACAAAGAATTTCTCACTCTTACCAAAATTCAAGTTTTAAACATTAGTGGATATATTAATTTCAATGCACCACATCAAATTGGTAGTCTCTTCATTAGAACATCAAGAGATTAGTGACTTCATCAGGATCCATATCAAGTTAGTTATCTCAATCAAATTCTCAACAATGATTAATTTCAATGCTTCACATCTTATTGATTGTTTTTAAAAATATTTTCTAGAAATAAATTTCATCGCATCACATTAAACTGGTTGTGTGGTCAATCTTTCTTAATCAGGTCTTGAAATATATCAATTTTATCGCTTCACATCAAACTAAGTATTTGATCTAGATTTCAGTGGAGATATCAATTTCAAAGTACTGCATCAAATTGGTAGTCTATTCATTGGAACATTAGGATATAAATGAATTCATCAGGATCCATATCAAGTTAGTTATCTAAATAAAATTCTCAACAATGATCAGATTCAACACTTCACATAAAATTGATCATATGTTCAAATCTTTGCTAGAAATCTATTTCATTGCATCACATTAAACTAGTTGTTTGGTCAATATTTCTGAATCAGGTCTTGAAAGATATCAATTTCATTTCTTCACATCAAACTTAGTATTTGATCAAGATTTCAGACATCTTTGTAACACTAATCAATTTCACCGCTTCACATCAAATTGATTATTCTAGTCTCATTCTATCAACTAACATCAAAACAAGATGAGGCATCAATTTCATCGCACCACATCAAACTAATCCTCTATTAATCATGTTGCTTCCATGAAGAAATATAGAACCTCCAGCAGCTTCAATCACTTTTCATTCAGTCAACTTAGGAATAGATTTATAGTAAAGAATAATTTTATCACTCCATATCCAGTTATTCGATTGCTAGTAAATATCAAATGTTATTTGAATCAAAGCGCTCATAACACATCAAGTCAAAGAGGACCAAATGTAATCATTTGAAAATTTTTTGATGACCTCATAAGCCCTAATCTTAAATCAATTCTTCTATGTACTAAGAAAGACTTTCGATTCAAAGATATTCAAAATTATATAATTCAACTAGATCAGTTTAAATATATAATTGATCAAAAATCAAGAATCCAAGATCACTAACCAAGAGACATTAATTCATCAATTAATCTTGGTCATTTAAATCAAATAAAAATAAAAATACATGGCTAAGGAAATTAATTAAAAGGAAATAATTGATGAACCATAAACTAATTTAATGTTTGAAGATGTTAAGTTGGTGAACACCAAAATGCAGAAAGATAATGCAAGACATTAAATTAGTTAATGGATTGTATTATTATTGATGTCACCTTGATATAATCTGATTGGTTATATACAAAGTGTCAAAGAATTCAGAAAACTAGAAAGATAAAGATTATGCTATCAGTAATTCATAAAATTTTAGTATTCACAAAGTGACAACGGACATCGACGGACAAGTGCACACCGACGAAGAGAATACCAAGAGTAAAGTCATAGTGATGCCTGAGAAATAAAATTGATAAGCACTACCAATGAGAAGAATCACAATCATTACCAATGGAGAGAATTGAAGTGTTACCTAATGGATAGACAACCCTGATGGAGAAACCCGAGGAGAACTAAAGTGTTGACCGAAGCTAACAGGAGTTAAAACACCAAAAGGAACTAAAGTTCAGAAACGAAAAAAGACTTAGCTAGCAAGAGCTAAAGATAGAGCTAACTAGTTGTTAACATTGTTTTCATTGACAAGTTAAAGCCAGAGATAAGTGAAATATTTAAAGCCATTTTATTCCATTTGTCAAGGAGAAACATATGGGATAAAACTTAAGTAAATCTTTAAAGCAAGATTGGCTAAGATTGTGGATCACACCAAGAACAAGAAAGTCAAGAACTGAGAAACAATGATATCATGTCTATAAAGAGACAATCAAATTCATTATGAATTAGGGGAGTGAATAGATAAGAAGGATAATAAAGAGAAACTAATGAAGAACAACTTCATAAAATCCTAATCAATCAAGCTGAGGAAAAAAAGATAAAGATTTTTGTGGACACCGAGTAACAGAGAATCACAACATCACCAAGCAGAAAGAAGAGGACAAAAGGTATTGAAAATATATATTGATCAGAAAGGTATAATGAGCTTACAATAGATTTGAAAATATACAAGTCTAAGTTTTATGTGTGAATAGATCATTTACTATTTTAGTTTAACCATTGATTTAGGAAGTCTCTTAACCAAGCAGGACTTAACAATCCTTTCTATATTGAGATACATCCCAAGGAGCATCAAAAATTTTGATCATGAAGATAGCATGAGATGCCAGATACCATTTGACAAAATAGGGTTTAGTCATAAAAGGTAGCATAGAGATGCCCGATATCAAGTGACAAACTATTTTATTTAAATCATCTAACAAGGTCACACCTAAAAGTGTGTTTGTAACCTTTAACAGGGTTGGCTCTTCACCGAGCTCACTTCATAAGAGTGAAAATTTTGGGTTACCGGTCCCCATTGGATTTTCCCTTAATAAGGTTTCCACATTAAAAATCCATGTTTCAATGTGTTTATGATTCATTACTATAGTGTTTTTCATTACACATAACTAATCTAGATTGATCAGTATACACTTAGCAATTTACGATTTTTTGGTAAATGAAAGACTGCTAATTGGTAAACACTAAGAACAAGGCTTAACAGTGAACTCTGAGCAGTAGTTATTTGTTACGATTATTTGAAGGCATTAATCTTGTATGACTGAAGCTAACTAGAGGCTTAATATTGTGGTACTAAGTTTTTTGGGTTGATTTATTGGAATATTTTTTAGGCCACTGATTCACCCCCCAGTTATTCTAACAATATTTATCAGAGTGTTGGAAAGTTGACTCCCAGGGAGAATATGACTTATTTTGTGTTGTCATTATGGAAACAAAGTCATATGAAGTTTTGATAGCAAACTTTGAAGTGAAAATTGACTAAGTATAGAAGATAGGATAGAACAAAGATATACAGATTATCAGAGCACCAGTGCACATGCATACGATCAATTTAGACTAAGCGTCTTCAGAATTAAGCTCTATGATATTTTTGTGATTACTCTAGACACGCATGATCAGATAAGACAGTACGGATAAGTTATAGCAAGTTGAAGTACCTCTAGAAGTTCAGGTTACAAAGTACAGATCTGACCTCAGTTTTGGATCAGCATATAACATTTTGTTTTTTAAAGGCTATGTGCCTATTATATTATGTTTATAATCATGTATCAATCACT
>MU224363.1:5319794-5334490 GCA_018584345.1 Thuja plicata
AAATCTTAGAGGACTCTAATGAAGAGGATTTTGATCCTTCTTCCATGGACCATCTTGAAGAGGCACATGTCATAGACCTTGATGATACAATGTATGAACCATCAAATGAAGTCATGTCCTTAACTCCATCAAATGAAAGCCCATCCAATGAATCTTTGTCCTTAATACATCCTGAACTTATTGATTGGGATCTTTCAGAGACAAATGACTTACTCTATTTCCCAAATAACAATGCAATGGCCTTATACCTCAATGCGGTTGAACCCAATTCTTCCACCAATGAATTTACTCTGGACATGATGATAGGGGCAGCTATTCAACCTCTTAATCCAAAAAATGAAGAGAAAATATACAAAAAAATGAGAAGGTCTAGTGGTGAAAACCACCATGTGGCAGTGCTAGACCCAAAAAAAGTAAAAATAAAGGATCTTTCCGAAGGTGAAAACCCAACTTTGGCACCTAAGGGAGAGAGGTTGGACACCTTACCAGCTCATGAAGATGAAATATCACCTATACTTATTGAACCCATAGAAAAGATTAACATTGGAACATAAAAGGATCCTAAATTCATTCACTTAGCAGCATCTTTGAGTCCCTTGGAGAGGGAAGAATTCATTACATTCTCTCAAGAAAAACAAATAAACTTTGCATGGTCATATGCTGACATGCCCAGATTAGATCCAAGTTTCGTAGTCACTAATTCATATGTTTGGGATTACAATACATGGATAAACTACACAACATGTGGTAGATATGGTCACATTACTGCAAACTACATGAAAACATGGACCAAAAAGGTCTAGAGGCTGGACCAACCCTATAATGGCATGTTTGCACTATCAGAAGGTTTGACATGTAAAGAAGGACTATAGAGACTGAATAACATAAGCCACCACTTTTTCAAATGGTAACACCATTGAGGACATTAAGAAAATGAGAAAGAAAATGTGGAGGAAAGCTTCAACCATTGAGGAAGCTAGACCAAGAAATGCAGTAGGTGACACCTTATCCCATGGATCTGGTGACATCACCACCCTTGCCTAAAAAGATGAACAAGTATGGAACTGTACTACACCAAGTCATAGTTTACCTCAGTTCCATTGTACCAATTGATAGATAGTCAAAATCTACATGAATAAAGATGCATATTATGTTACTTGTTACAATTTTGAGAAAACAACCGCGCTTGTAAACACATACCAAAAATCATCGGTGAACATAAAGGATGAGTTGTCTACACTTACCGAGAATCATTAGTCAACACATAAAAAGGATAAGTCACTAATGTAAACTGACACCTGTTGGTAAGGAAGCAAAGTTACAATGTTGTCTAGACACTACATCAAAATTCATCGGGGAAAGAAAAAATCTTAACAGCTATCTCGAGAATCCTCTCAAAATTGAGAATATTATTTGAGAGTCTACTCGACAAACTTCATCTTCATGACTCGATGAGTTGTCAAGCATTCATGACAGACTTAGGGAAAAAGTCTATAAATACTCGACGAATGGACTTCATATTTTACATGCAAATTGAGCAAACAGAGCAGAGAAAAAAAGAGAGCAAAAAGAGAGCATTTAGCAGAGCATCCTCGACTCGATCCAAGGCCCTCGAAACCATTCACTCACAAGCTACACAAAATGAAGTAAGTACCAAGCATACCGAACTCTATTATTATTTTTGAAAAATCCCTAAATTTGAAACAATGGCAATGACTTCAAGAATAGTCAAATTGAAGAGCGAAAAGAAGAATGTCATTATGTTGATCAAGAATAGCACTTGTGTGGAACCAAAATACAAGATATGCCTAGAGATTGCATCATAACCCGATGAGTCTGGCGCATTTTCAAATATTCCACCTATGGTTTTGTTGATAGAAGACGTTAGATTATACATCCACTGCAAGATCACTGGGATTGGTGATTTGGAGATAGATCAAGCTTATAAGAAGCCATATGATGATCAAGGGAACCTAAAGGAAGAACATAAGCACTTACAAGTAAAAGGGATAATGAATGCCCTATATTTCCTGAGGGTTTTCAAAACTGAATGGATTAGGTTGGTCCTAAGAAGAATGCACGATCAAAATTTATGGCTGGATGAACCCAAGTAGATTACAAAGGATGTGTTACATGCTATAACAGGTTACCCTATTACCAAAAAACCAAAAGCTCACAAGCATCCCTCTTGACCAGAAGTTGAAAAACTCACCAAAATTGTATGGGATAACAAAGGACTTAAGGTGAACACCATCACCAATGAGCAACTGAGGTTTGGTGCATGTGTCATAGGGTACAAGATCTTTCAAGCTAGCATGCTAAACAACATAGCATCAATAGAAGTAAGCACAACTTACAAGATTGTCACGAAGGGAATACAAATGGATCTATGTGAGATCCTAGTGAAGAAAATTGATGAGAATATGACAAAAATCAGGTCTACCAAGACAAACACATGTAATTTCAGATCGCTTATAATGTGTATATTCTTTTATTTTCAAGAATACTTTCCTTCAATTGGCAAAGTGAAGTGGGACACCACCATGCCAGTCACATTATAGATAAGTGACCTTATCAAGTCCCTAGGTGACAACTTTGATTTAGTGATGACTAAATATTTCCTTGATTTCAAGGAAAAGATGGTGGAGAGAGTAAGGATCCCTCAATAATTAATTGAAAAGCATAGGGATGATATATGATTTATGGTGGATTCAAACTTTACTCACATTAAACCAATTGTACCAAGGATAGCTTGGTTACCAGCACTTGAATATGAGATTAACATATGCAATTGATGCACTATTGAATCAACCACTTGATAGTAAGAAACAAGGATTTGGCACATATGAAGAGGCAAATTCTAAAATAAAAATAGGCCTAGTCATCAAGAAGACTGTCAACAAGAAGAAAAATATGATGAAGGATCTTGAGAAGTTGTTGTCGGTAAATGTGGAGGGAAAAGAACAAATATAGGACACCGAGGAATAGGGTACCATCAGTGAACAAGAAGATAAAAAAGCAATAGATTTTGAATCCATAGAGTCTGATGTACCTCCCCCTCCAACCAAGAAACCAAGGACAACAACATCTCAGAGGACAAGGAGACAAATTGCCAAGAAAGATATTACACCTCTCAAGAAAGGTCAAGTGATGACCTATAAGAGGAAGCAGAAAATAGAGAAGCAAACACCTACTAAAAGGAGGATAAAACTCATCAGAACCAAAGCTGACATTGAAGATTCAAAACAAGATGAGCTAGAAGTAGACAAGAAAATCTCAACCCCTAGAACAATTGACGAGACTGTTGATTCAATTTCTACAGCAGGTACCATGAATGATAGGAAAATCAGACAATGGGTAAAGCTTGAGCCCGAGGAAAAAAATAAAATAGAAGATGCAATAATCAGGACTATGGTCAACTTCAAATATGTACCAGTTGAGTTTGCTAACAAAATACCCAAACCACTGAGTGACAGAATTTCAGCATAATGGTCTTATGCTTTGAACTTTGAAAAGGAAGCAAGGGAAAGGATACTTGTAACACTTATACCTCCTGAATCCAAAATGGAAGAGATGACAGAAATGATGAAAAATAATTCAAATAATTTGTAGCAAAGATAAGAGCCTACAAGGTGCTTCAGGGGCAGTTCTTAGATCTTGACAACATGACATATACTAAATGGAGAGAAATTTTTAATCGACTTGCAGAATCAACAAGCTATGAGAATCAATTACTTCTCACCGAGACACCTCATATAGAGGAGTAAAAAGAAAAAGGAATTCCAGAGCATATTTATTTAGATAATATTGAAGATACTGAGCCAATTGACTTAGATAAATTCATGGATCATCTTGACATTCAAGATATCACTCACTATGATTCTAATAAGGATCCATAGAAGGATGATCATGTAATATTCATATCTCTTAAGGATCAAGAAAATAAAAAAGCATTGGAGACATAGGGAAATAAGGACATGGATGTTTCTGATGAGACATGGCCAAACACTACAATCATTGAGATAAAAAGAATAGACCCTACATAACAAATTTAAAAGGATGAAGATGTCACTTTTCAACAATCTCAAGTTGACAAATATGCCTATATTGATGAAGGCCATCAATCTTCTAGAAATTCAAGAAGAATCTACAGTAGATACAAGCATACTAGAAGACAAGGGTGATGCAGAAACAAAGGATGCAAATGATAAATCCAAAGATACAACTACAGAACAAGCTTCTACTGATGATCAACAAGACAAGTCTACTGATCAAAATCATGAAGGAGAAAAACAAGGAGAGGAAACGCAGAAGGAGAAGAGTGAAGAAAAAAAGATAGATGATACTCAAATACAAACAAAAGAGAAATTTGTTGATACACCCAAGGTTAATGAAGAGATGTATTCACCTAACCAATAGGTGAACCCTGAGTAGAAGGCACAAGAAGTTTCATCTACAAAGCCTTCACCAAGAACCTTAGAGAAAACAAATGAACTAGCAATGGTAGTTCATACATCTTCTTCTACACAAATCTCAAGGAAGAAAAAGAGAAAGAACAAAAATCCATTCACTCTGGATGAAATAATTGAGAGACCAATATGTGATCCCAGAACATTGGATCCTACTGAGTTGACAAGTTATGCTAGACTTTGTGAGAGGAAAGCTATCCAGGATAACCTGAGAAAAGCCACAAAGGAATCAAAGGTACTTGAAGTTGCAAAAGGAATCCTTCAACAAATTGTACCTGATATAGATGTTGATAAAAAATCTCCCACCCTGGATCAATTAGTGGTTCTCACCGATGCTAGCACATCTCAAAATATAGATGTTGAAAAGGCTATGGAAGCTAGACTTGAGAAGAAATATGAATTCAAGTTAGCAGAGATAATAAGCTAGGAAGTGCCACTACAAAAGGTGAAGGTATCTAAACCGGTAAGCACATTGGACCCCATAATTTTAGAAGCAATAGCCTTAATATAAAAAATATGCATGTTAGATCAACTCACCAAGGAGTATACTGAAAAGATAGCACAAATTGATATTGATCTTCAATCTAGTACACAAGGTCTAACTAACACTGAAGATGCAATAAAATTGCACCAAGACCAGCTCAAGCAAGATAGGAAGCTGAGACAAGATATACAGATTGCAGAAACAAAGTTTAGAGATGAGGTGAATGAGCTTCAAGCTCAACTCTTACCAACTCTTACATTACTGCAACGCCACATGACACAGGAAAGAACACTTATTGCCACCCCAAAAATGTCTATCCTAGATAGCATTTAAGATATGCATGCCAGGAATGAACTAGAGCACATGGCACTAGAACTCCTCAAAGAAAAATGGGATAAAATGATAGAAGATATCAAGAATAGTCACTCCCACTTTCTTGACACTCTGTAAGTTGCACATTTTTGTCACATTTTTGACAACTTATAAGTTGTACATTTTTGTCATGATTATCAAAAAAGGGGGAAATGATATGTACAATCAGTCAGTAAAAAGGGGGAAATGATATGGAGTAAAGATTATGAAAAAAGGGGAATGTAGTGTACATACTAAACAATTTTGTATTTTGCACATATCAATTTTTGATACTAATGTCAAAGGGGGAGATGGAAGACATTATATTTTTCCATTAGTGTATGCAAGGAAAAATATGATAAACACCATCAGTTTATACTACACTGACAGACAGGGCACAACACTACCCGACACCAAGGTTACTAATATTTCTAAGTACAAAGCATCGTGATACAACACTATTCAGTGTTACCCAATGACAGAAAATGCAAATGAACCTGACGAGTAACCAACAGTGGAACCCGACGAAACAGTCAAGAGTGGAACCTAATGATCAGTTCAAAGAAGGAACACCGAAAGACTTTTAGTTCACACCGACAATCAAGAACCGACAGTTAGTTACATCCTGCAAAAAGTGGATCTGACTTTTCACGTCAGATAAATCACTGAAGTTTTATATTTAGCTTCTTGATTTGTTTTAAATCCATCACGTGAGAGAAAAGCAATATAATAATTATTTTTTTTATCAGTTTAACTGATTTAAAATATGCAAACTAAAGGATCAAGGTCAAGTTGTATACCTTAGATCTAGAGTTAACATTGTAATGCATGATTCTAAAATAGATCAAAGAACTTGTATAAATAGATGCTCAATCAATTGTGAACAGGTTGTTCGATGATGATTGCAGCCATTAAGAGAATCTAAGGATCAGACAAGAGAATACATGCAGAAGCACAAACAAAGATCAAATCATTTTTTCAAGAACGAGAACCAAGGCTATCGAGAAGCAGGAAAAGGTATTAATCAATCACTATAGGTGATATTCATATATTTTAAGCTTTAATGGATCTGTAATCAGAAATTATAGATTTCATATAGTTAGGTCATACATATTGTACACATTATAAGAAGTGGGGTACACTTAAGAAATCCTTTCAAGGAAGGTGGATTTAACAATCCTATTGTAAATCTCTTAACTGAGTGCACACTACATCAGTGTTGCTAAAGCTCTTAACAAAGTAGATCCTAACAGGTCTCCACATTAATACTCCTAATAGGGTAGATCATTATAAGTGATCAAATTGTAAGCCTTAACCGTCTCCCTTCCATTCTGTAGATAGTGAAGTTTTGTGGGTGCCATCCCCACCGCAGTTTTTACTTCCTAACAAGAGTTTTCTACGATATCATATATTGTGTTATGTGTCAATTACTTTCATGAATGTTTCTATGAATGTTGCATACAATTAATTTTATGAATTAATACTACATGCATAAGAAAGAACATCAGATTTGGTCAGTAATACAATAAAGATTGATTGCTAATGAAGAAAGGTGAAAAGTATTAACAGTTTTAGAGGTACTGATTCACCCCTCCCCTCTCAGTACTAATTCCCATTAATCCCAAAAAATTAAATGATAATATTAAACGCAAAGAAGTGAAATTCATTTAAGAGATTATGCTAATGGGCACAAAAAAAAAATTTAACGTAAGTAGCAAATGATCAATTGTAAGAATTTTCAATAATAATTTTTTTTAAAATTTTTCGTTAAATTGAAGAATCAAATTTTAATTGCAATGAAATAATGAATAAGAAATTGAAATAAGTTTAAATAGATAAAAATAAAATGGGTTTAAGATGATTTGAAAAAAGATAGAGTGAAAAATTTGTTTGCGAGTTTAAACTTTTTTTGTTAATAATTTTTTTTTTTGTTAATAAAATTAAAATTAATTTTAAAGATTAAACACGATTGTGATAAAAATAAACTTTGATAATTAAAATATAAGAAAATATGATAAATAAAATATATAAAGAAGGATGATAAGGTTGTATTTTTTGTAAAAAAATGATTATGATTCTCCTGCATAAAAAATGTATAACCTGCAATAAAGAATAATTAGCCTGACAAAAGATGAATAACCTGTAGTTTTTTATCCTGTAAGAACCAAAAAAAATGTTATAATGGAGATCCTTGTTTGAAAAAAGATAACCTGCAACTAAAGAAAAAACAATAATAATCTTGCAAAGAAAATAATGAAATTCTTTGCAGCAGAGACAGAGAGGCTGCAAAGGTTGGTGAGGCTCTGCAAAAAAAAAAGAACGCAAGAGGTAAATGAACAGCTAACAAACCTGAGCAAGGAGTAGGCTGCGAAACAAGAACTGAGGGGTGCACACATCAAAGAGGGGAAGCTATGCTAGGAAATATAACAAGTATGTTGCGCAAGGAGAAGGCAACTAAAAAAATAGCACAAGGAAATATAATGCCTCCGCATTGATAAGTTAAGAATGTTGTGCTGATGGGAGATAAATTAAAGTGTGAATGAGAGGTATTGTGAAATTAAGAGAGAGTGAGGTACTCCATAATGAATTGAATGTGTTGTTGTGTAATGTGAATGTGTGGTGCTATGCAATGATAATGTTATAAAATGTTGCGCAAGGTGTATAATATGTTGTGAAGTCTTAAGGAGGTATTAAAAGTTATGATACTTTGCAAGGTGTATGATACTTTGTAGTGAAATATATACTGCATAATGCAAAGGTATAAGGCTATGCAATTTATTAGATTGTGCAAGGAATGACCAATGTTGCGCAAGCAAGGAGGAGTAAAAGGATCAAAGCTAAAAAACTAAGTTTTCAACATGAATAAAGGAGACCAAGGAGGAGTTACACAAGAGAGAAGGGATAAACAACAACAAAGGAGATATGGATATAAATAATAATTGAAGAGTATCATTGTTGAAGCTAAAAAAGATTAAAAAAAAAAAAATAGAAACCTGTAGAGTTATAAATGAGAGATGGATGGAAATAAAAAAAGATTCCTTTATGCAATAAGAGATAATATTAAGCCTACAATAGATGTTAGAGATAGATTAAAAATCAGAGATGCTGATAATAGAGAACCTGCAATAAATGAATGATATATAAATCTGTAAGAATGTTAGATCTGAAAAAGATGTTAGAAATAGATATAAATTTGATTTAAAGATAAAATACATAGAATGCAAGACTGAAATCCCTTACAGTTGACTGACAGAGGGTAAAAAAAATATAAGCTAGATAACCAATATAAATTAGGTTTGGTTGTGAACCGGCCAAACCCAAAAAAAAATTCAAAAAATCTACAACAAGAGTTAGATCGAGAAATCCTGCAAACACTCAAACAAGGATCCCAAGGATCTTTACCCAGACAGGGATTTGAACTATGAAATCCTCATTAAGGGCCGTATTAGGATACCATATTTGTAGAACCATAGTACTTTTTCCTATACTCCATGGTCCACCACTTATGGTATGCTTCCTATCATCTTTGCAAGAGAAGAAGAATGATAGGTAGCCTTTGTTCATAGAAACTACATCTACTTGTCCTTTAAGTTTCCACCTTTTATCAACAAAGGCTCTAACAACTTCAATATTAGGTCTAACCCCGATGAATTAACCAAATAGAGAATTATCCATTCTTTTAATATTATGGTCAATGACTTGATTGGGAATAGAAATTGCATATATCCTTTTAGAAACATTAAAAATGTTTCTCAGAGGTGGAAAAATGGACTTACCCGAGGGTTTGAATCCAAAAAGAGAAGACCATTTTGTTGTTTCTTTTCTCATAATGGGACCCCCATGACTTGGGTCCCCATAGCCTGTAGGACCATATTTTTTATTCTTCTCATTATCATCTACCCCTGAATCCATAGAGATTCCCTCTATGGTAGAAGGACCTACATCTCTAGCACTGTCATTTCCCATTGGAAAATTTGAAATCTGGTTTCCCACCCTTGCGCCTCTTCTCCCCACTTTCTCCCCACTCTTGCTCATCTTTTATTTAGTGCAAGGTCATAATCACCCTTCGGAGGGAAGAGAGCCTTGAGGGTGAAGGTATTTAGTTGTGAATTCTAAATTGGTGTAGTCTCTCCTCATGGAGATGAGGGATTTGTCATGCAGTATGGGATTCATGTTGCCATAATTTGATCCATACTTTTGGGGGTCATAAGGGAAGAAATTTGTTTATCAGAAAGGAGAATATTGTGAGGTGTTATGAGCCTTGTGAAGGTATTGTTATGTTATGCATTATTTTGTATGGATTATCCTCTATGGGTTCATTTCCCACCTTCACTCATTTTCATGGGTTGACGGTGATCCATTGTGAAGCCAAGGGTTTTGGATATTAATGTTTTATTATGGTTATTTATGTGTGTTGTTGTAAATATATATTTTTTAAAATATTTGTTACTCACCCGTTCTTGGTTCCCCAAGCTCGAAGGTGGCCTTGGAAAGGCCTAGGTTGGGAGGTGAGCCTCCATGGTCAACCTTTTTGTGTGTTTGCAAGTTTTCTTGGATTCTTGTAGAAGGAGAATGCAATTTATTTTAGCTATTTGTGAAGGATATATTGCATATGCTATACATAGGTTGAAGGTTGAAGAAAGTTAGATTATTTGTAAAGATTATTTTATGTTTTGTCTATTGAAAAAATTAAATGAAGTAAATGTTGCAAAAAAAGATTCATATGTAAAAATATTAATAGAAAATATCAGATCATGTATGCAAATTTTCAAGTTGGCATACTTCCATTTTTTTATAATATCCTGCAGAAAACATTACTACATTACCTAGATTCTTAATTGTTAGCATTCATAAACTTATTTATCTACATATGTAAAAAATAAATGGAACCATATTCTATGAGAAATAAACTCTTTTAATAGAACTCATTAGTTAAATAACTCTAAAATGTCCATTTAAAGAAGCATATTCATTTCCGTAAGTGCAAAAAGTTGAGTGCACATTTAGAGGAACTTTTTGCACGCGAAACCCACTTTTGGAAAAAGATGTTTTCTAAATAATTTTTTGACCAAAATAAAATGCATTTTATATATGATTACATATATTATGAATACATATTTTATTTTTAAATTGGACTAACTTTTCTTTTAATTTTTAAATAATTTCTAATAAAATAGCTCAATAAGCGTGAAATAACAACTTTCCTTATTTTTTATAACACTAATTTATTTTCATATTTTTTGAAAAAATAAATTATATGACATCAAACTACAAACAATTATTTTCACTTTGAAAAAAGGAAAAACTAAAAAATGATGAGTTTAGGAACTTATGTGTAACGTCTCGCCAGGGAACCCAAGAGGACTGACCATCTAATGTCTAAAGATGAAGACAATTTTTTTTTTAAACTATTACAATGCACATTTTAAAAAGAATCGATACACATATGCTCACAAAACATGAATGCAACATAACTAAGATTTTCTAGTCCTCATAGGTTCCCTAACACTTTTACTCAAATAATATTAATTAATCTAATTACATTTAAGTGTTTTATAATGAGTTAAAAGTCTAACATATTTATAACCCTTCAGAATAAATGAATACCGTGTGATGAACATGTTTCAATGAGTAGTCACCAACATTTAATTTACCAACATGACCCATTCTTCATTACTAACTATTTTTAATTCATAACATCTATAAAGCACCTTATAAATTTAGTTTCATATAGACATTAGGGTAAAGAATATCATGCATTATCACATACCCTACCACCTAGATGTACATTGTACTAGATATATTTTAAGACACCAACTAAAATGTTCCTAACTCATTCTTAATATCAATCATAAGTTAACAATATGTGAATCAATTTATTGCGTTACTATCACAGGTTACACTGAACCAAAAGTGTATTGTACTTCTTTAATATAAACTTATCTTAATATCTAGCATCTCCTTTCACAATTATACAACTATTCCACAATTGTAATATTCATTCATAAACCAATCATTTCATAATATTCCTTTATATTCAATTATATAAGAGAACATACTTATCATATAAATATAAGCTAGGTCCTTATTCCAAAAACAAGAAAGAACTATAAGAATAACTTTTCATTCAAGAGATCACTTACTTTATTACAAGATAACATTAGAGGGAAACAAATTACAAATTCTACATTATTTTAATATTTGTGACATATACAAGTAAGAGCATAAATTTTCCCTTTATTTCACCTAGAAATACCCATTCCCATTACATTGATTCACACTTCATTTACATTTCATTACATTACCCAAAAAGGGATTTCAATAAATAAATAAATACATCATAATTACAATTCACTGAAGTACATGATTCAGAAGTAGAATCTTTGACAACTTCCAAGCATGAATCCAAAGGCAAAGTCATCCATGCAACCACAAATAGTACCTCAATAAGATTAACCACCCAACCACATGGAACCATGTAGTTCCACTCCCTGTGCTAGGAGATAGAGTCAAGGTCCACACAAGGCCCTAAGAAATCTAAGGCTTTACAAAATAATAACTTAAAAAAATACAAGACATTAAATATCACTTAAATATACACAAGGGTTAGTTTTCTAGCATACCCTCTAAGTGAGTGTCATCACATATCTTTTTTATTGGGATCCTCCCTGGAAACCATGTAACCCCGGTCCCCCTTTATGAATAGGGATCCATCCTAGAACTTACCCATGGTCCCGATACTCCAACATGACTATGTGGGCATTATTATGTGTCTTTCATTATCTTTTGAATCCCTCCTCCCAAGTTAATTTTAAGGTTATTACTTGATTACAAACTCACCCATAGGATCTCCTTGAAACCACTTTGGGTCCTGACACCTATGGTGAGCTACTAACCTAGGGTACCTAGTCCCCTACCCAAAACATAACAAAATAATTGCAATACTTCAAATACTTTACTTTAGAGGTTTAGGAAACTCTCCTGTGTACTCAAACCACCAGGATGAGTCCTAACCTTAACCATAAACAACATAAAAATAGTAAAAGGATGTCACATGCTCAAGACACCTTAAGTAAAACATTATAATCAAATTCAAGAAATAAAATGAACATAGAAGAAAATAATCCCAAATGAAATAAACTATCAAAAGGAAGGGTGATAAACTGACATCCTAAACCTTACAAAACTCAAAATTAATTTAAGTATGACTTTAACCACTATTATAACATAAAATACACATAGGATTAAAACCACACAAGAAGACATAATCACTTCCAATATTAGATAATGGAAAACTCATCAAGCCTACACATTAGATACATAAACTTATTTCCAGATTCCATTACGAACATTTTTAAACTACCTTACTTATCTATAAATATGACCAATAATAGAACAAAAACAATAGAAAACAAATTCCTATATTAAATCACATAGAAACAATAAAATTATTTCTAGTTTTAGACTCTACTTGGAGTCTTCTAGAGAATTTCCTTGGTGTTAGAGAAATTCCATCAACTTTCAGGTTGTCCAACATCCTTCTTGTTGTCCTCCTAGATACACCCCCACACAGTGATCTATAAATTTTGAACCGTATCATATTTATTCCATCACTTTGGTGAGAAGTTAACCAATTGGTTTCTTACAAACATATTAAAAACTTAGAAAGATCCAATGGTGAGATAGAGAGGTATGGCCTCCACATCAGGACTGTGTATTTTTCTTGCAACAACCATTTCTCCATTTTCTCAGAAAAATAAAATACTATCCTCTTCCTCAATTCTTGAGTAAATAATATCATTTTCATATTTCCAATCCTATTCTGACAATCTCCCAAAACCAATTCCCCCCTCATAAAATATTTTACGTTATACATATGGACAACTATATGGTTGGACGAGTTGCTTTACGGGAGGCAACTTC
Organism: Thuja plicata; assembly: GCA_018584345.1. Lineage (NCBI taxonomy): Eukaryota > Viridiplantae > Streptophyta > Pinopsida > Cupressales > Cupressaceae > Thuja > Thuja plicata. The sequence goes on from MU224363.1 coordinate 5,333,022, forward strand.
TCCAACTTCCATAGTTGGTTTCAAATTAAATCAATTATTCTCGTGAATGATAGGTTAAAAGTTTAATTATTTATTAACTTAAATAATATTATGAAGTACTCAAATATGTTTAAGATAAGATAGATGACCAAGTAACACACATATCCCAATGGTAACTAGCTAGCCTTACTCCTAGGAGGTCTTGAGTTTGAATCTCCTAGAAAGCTAGTTTTGCCAATTAGGCATAATAATCTATTATTTTTTATTTTTATTTTTTTCATCTCAATACAATATTCACATCACATCTCTAATTATACATATACATATCTTTATACATACACAAATATATTATATACATAGGCACATATGTGTGCACCCATATATACATACATATACATATATTTAGTCACGCCAAAAAAATTATTTAAACACATAATATATCTATTATATATACATATATTTATTTATTTATCTAATAAAATAACCAAGAATCAACATAACTTTCAAGAATAAAAGAACATAGTCAACTGACGAAGATATAAATATCAAAACCATAGAAATAATAATACAACCCAAATCGAAATAGGGTGACTTCCTGAAAAAGGAACCTAAGTCACAAGGGGTCTACTTGGGGAAACCTTGGTAATATCTCCATGACAACAACATTCGAGGATTTTAAAGGCATGCTCAGACCTGTGTGGCCGGGTGGAGTCGATGCTTGGTACCTGCATCCTACATCACCAAGTTGAGAAACACAAATATATACATATATGTGCAAGCAGTGACAAACAAGGAGGGGGAGTGCAACATCATGTGGATCTCCCACGGAAGTGACTGTGACTACCTCCCCTCATCCTGCACACACACCATACAATACTCATTCTAAATCATGATTGAGTTAGTATTGTTAGGTCCACCATAATCTCAAAATAAAACTGAACTATCATGATTGATAATGTCATCATGTATATAAACCATAGTTCATTAAATATTCTAAGAATATAATTCATCATCTAATCAAATAAGAGAAAGCATAGTGTTCAAGTATGATGTCACTAGGGTATAAGAACCCGTAATACAAAGTAATACTAATTAATTATAAAACAAGGGTCAACTTGAATCCATAATATGATGCATTAGGTGATTTGGGTTAATCCCTAATTAATAGTTATCATCACAAGTATTAATTAAATCATACAAGAATGTTAGTTATGATTAGGTAAAGCATAAACAGAACCTAATCTTTATGGAAATTTCAAACAACATATATACACCATCCATAACATAGTCATAAAAGTATCTTAATCAACTTAATTTATTCAGTGTACTCAAACCCTCAAAAAGGAAGTTCCTCACATAACATACATATCAAATTGTTTCATAACATGATGTTCCTAAAATATCATGAACACATAGTTGGCATCACTACTCAAAGAGAAATATACATCAAAAACTTACATGGAGATGAGATAGATTGGACTACTAACTTC
>MU224363.1:5343697-5355716 GCA_018584345.1 Thuja plicata
TTTCCTCATCAGGTTTTAGTATTCCACTCCATATTTTGTGAGTGTCTTCTTCTAGCTCTATAAGCTTTCCTTGAAGAAATTTGTAAGCTCTCAATTTTGGTGAGAATTTATTTGTATATTTCTCCATGACTTCATTGATTTCCTCTTTTATCCAGTTAGGAGGCATAAGAGAAACTAGTACTCTTTCTCTTATCCTCTTCTCATCATGGAGTGAAAAAGTGAATCTAGAGGATATCTTATCCAAAAGTTCTTGTGGAACATCTTGTCTTGTAAAGTGTAGTGGGCCATAATAATGTTTGCACATCTTAGCAATAAGTGCATCTTCAATCTTTTTTTTTTCTACTGTATCCCATCATAACCATTTCCTAATTTTTTGATGTCCAACAGATGTAGCTTCAAAAATGTACTTACATATGCTATCAATGTCATCAGATGGAGATGTAAGCTTTTCTTTTTCCTTTGCTAGTCTGACAGTGTTAGGTTCATCCATTGCTAAATCTTCTAATTCTTCATCTGTCTGAACATATTTTCTCCTCTTTGCAGGTGCTCTAGCTAGTTGTTTAGCCTTTTGAGGTGCATGTTTCGTCTTGTACACCTTCCCTTTTACCATGGGAGAGGGAATAGCATCTTGTGCTATTTGGTTTCTAGTTCTAGCCTTTTTAGGTGGAGGAGGAGGTGGTGAATCAGATTTATCTTCTTCTGATTCATTTGTCTCTATTGTATTACTGATGGGAAGTTGTTCCTTGATGTCTTCCTCCTTACTTTCTTCTTCTTCTTCTTCTTCTTCTTCTTCTTCTTCTTCTCCATTAGAAGATATTTTCAAGTTCTTTTTTCAGATTCTTGACCATTCTTTTAGACTGCTCTATAGCCTTCTTGACAGCAAGATTTGATTTAATCTTTAGTTTGGCTTCCTCATAGGTACCAAATCTTAGTTGTTTGTTGTTAACGGGTTCATTTAAAAATGCCTGAATGCATTCTGTTGCTAATCTAGTTTTGATTTCATAATCTATCTTTTCAAGCCATGATTTCCTAGGAACTACAGCTTGTATGTAGGTGAAGTTTGTATCCACCATGAAACAAATTTCTTCTCTGTATTCCTCTATCAAATTCTCCAAAATTCTATTCCTAGCTTGTAGCATTTCCTTAATTGTCTTAAAATACTCATGCATTACATTGTCAAAATATGTACCAAGTGAGTCAATGAATTCACTTATTTGCATGGTGATTGGTCTACTTGTGTCCCATGCTACTTTTCCTATTGATGGAAAGTACTCTTCAAAGTAGAAGAATATACACATTATGAGGGAACCAAACTTACACGTGTTTGTCCTTGAGGACCTTATGGTGCACATGTTCTCCTCAAATTGATGCAATAGGATCTCTGCCAGATCCATCTTCTTCCCATGTTTGATGATCTTATAAGCTATGCTCATTGTAGTGCTAGAAATACTACTCAGTCTGCTAGCTTGGAATATCTTATATCCAACTACGCATGCTCCAAACTTCAGCTCTGCATCGGTAATAGTATTTATTTTTAGTTCCCTCTTGTCTAATTTTGCACCGGTTAACCTTTCCAGTTCTGCAAGAGGTGGATTTTTGTGAGCCTGAGGTTTGTCAGTTGTTGGCTAACCAGTCACGGTGTGTATAACATCCTTTTTTATAGCCTTTAGTTTGTTCAGCCATAGAGAGTTGTCGTGGATTCTTCTTAGAATAATTTTGATCCACTCTATTTTGAAAACCCTAGGAAAATGAAGTGCATTTGTGAGTCCTTTCACTTCCAAGTGTTTATGCTCTTCTTTGAGCTTTACACCTTCATCACAAAGGTCACATGGGTGTTATCAAGGTCTAGATATCCTATCTCTGAGATCTTACAGTGAATGTAGGACCTAACATCCTCAACTAATAAAACCCTAGTTGGGATTCGGGAGAATGATCCAAAATCATCTGGTTGAGAGGCTATCTCAGGATGTAACTTATATTTGGGTTCAACACATGCCCCTCTACTAACAAGTCTAGAAGGTTTCTTCTTGTCAACCTTGATTTTCTCTACCCTAGACATTGATGCCATTGTATTTGATATTTAGGGTTTTCTGTAAATCAAAATAGTGCTATCGGTTAGTGGATTAACTTACTAAATGTCTGTGATCTCCTTTTGAATCTGAATGCTCAGTGAATTCCTTCTACTGGGTCACTTCTCAAACTTCTCTTAAATCGCTCTCCTCTGCTCAAGAATTGTGGGTGCAAAAATGAGCTTACCCGTCGGGCTTTTATACCTTTTTGTGCCCTAAGTTGTCATAAATGCTTACCAAATCATCAGTTTATGAAGACTTCTTTTGTTGGTAAAGATATTCATAACACCGTCGGTGTCTATGCAAAGCATTGGGGTTGCTAGCATTTTTGGAGACTTCACTGATGCTCGTTGGTGAAGTTACGATGATAGATTTTGTGATTCAGTGTTTACCGATATCCATCAGGTTACACTTAGCTTGTGTAATGACCGATACATTTCGATAAGTCTTACTAACTTTTCTATGTGTGTTCACCGATGCATATTGTGCCCAATAACTGATGGTTAATTTTCAATAGATTAACAAGTAATAATATATTGCATCTTTATTCATGCCTATATTACAATATGAACTATGTGTAATGGAACCGATGCATAGTAAAACTTGTGATAATGCAGTTCCATACTTACTTGTGTAATCTTGTTAGATGTAGTGATGTCACCAGATCCAGTGGATTGGGGTGTCATCATTTACATTTCTTGTACTAGCACCTTCAGTGTTTGTGGCTTTTACCCACATCTTGTTTCTCATTCTTTTGATGTCATCAATGGTATTTCCATTGGGATGTGTATTTGTGTTTGTCAGTTGGTCTTTGCAATCTTTTATCACATGTCCAACTTTATGACAATGCAAACATGCCATACCTGGATTGATCCATCCTCTTGACCTTCTGGTCCACTTTCTCATACAGTTTGTAGCAATATGACCAAACCTTCCACATGCTGTGCAATTTACCCATGTGTTATAGTCCCAAACATATGAGTTACCTTCTTTTGCTTGTTTGTATCTTTTATCATTCTCCTTTGGAGTCCATGCCTTGTTATTCTTTTTCCAGCATTCTTTATGTTTATTCCCATTCATCTTGCATGTAGGATAGTACTTGTCCATATAGGTTTTTCTCTTTGGATCTGCACTCATGTGCCTTGTGTCCTTTCTTTTGACATTTATAATAATTACCAATAAAAGTAGATTGTGCTTGAGAAATACCTTTCATTTTGCTTCTGCAGATGTTTGAGGTGTGGCCTGATTTTCCATAGTGATTGCGTGATAGCTTCTTGGATCTTGGGGTTGTGAAATCATTCCTCTTGTCAGATTGATTAGAGGATTCTCCATTCTCGTTGTATCCTAATCCTATGTAGTTGTTGACTCTTCTTTGTCCATCAAGAAAATCATCCATCCTTCGGTTGCTATCCTCAGCCTTTTTGATCAATTCATTGTGTTGATTCTGGACTTTTATTTCATACTTTAATTTCTCATTCTCTTCTCTTATCTCACCTATGATCTATATTATTTCAATGAGTTATGTATTTAATCTATTTGCTTCTTGACACATAAGAATAATCTGGTTGGTAACCTCGTGGTGATGCTCAGTGAGTCTTAGAATTTCTCATTCTTTCTCTTGTAGTTTCTCTATAATTTTCCTCCTATCATCAATGGCTAGTGTTATTTCATTTTCAACTTTTCTTGCATCGTTCATAACATCAATCATTTTTACCATTTGTGTCTCTTGACCTATTTGCAGCATCTTGATTTGATCTGTCAGATGTAGATTGATCTCTTGCATACTTTTCATTGCTTCAACTGATGCATTTGAAGCTTTTCTCAATGATGATTTTGTTGTTTCAAAGTACTCTTGTATTTCCATTTCTTTGTAGTCTTTCTCATTCAGCTTGGTTTCCATAATTTGTCTTTCATCAAGAAGTTTTCTCAGCTTTATCTTTGCCTCCTTATACTGCTCATAGTTTATTTGCATTTGTAACTGCTCATTCTCAATAGTCATGTCTAGTCTGAACTTTTCCATTGCTCCGATCTTTTCTCTCAAGTCTTTAAGCTTTTCAAGAGAGAGAGACTCAGCTCTGATACCAATTGTTGGAACTATATTGAGATGATGTACTGGGAAGGGAGGGGTGAATCAGTACCTCTAAAAAAATTTTTGGTGAGCCCATTAACCCTTAGTCATCAGTTTGTAATTTATCTTATCTAACTGTTCATCTATCTTTATGCATATGTAATCATATCATACATTCTTTTTAGTATGTAACCATAACAAAAACATTCATAAAAATAGATAACACATGACACAAGATATGATATCGCAGAAAACTCCTGTTAAGGAAGCAAAAACTATGGTGGGGATTGTTACCCACAAAAATTCACTATCTACAGATAAGAACAGGCCGGTTAAGACTTACAATTGGTCACTTCTAATGACCTACCCTATTAGGAGTATTACAGTGGATACCTATTAAGATCTACTTTGTTTGAAGCTTTAGCAACACTGTTAAGAGATTTGGAAAGAATGGTTAAGTCCACCTTCTACAAAAGGATTTTAGATTTGATGCACTTGTTAGAATGAAACTACATAAGTCTTTGATATGATGATATATGCAATATTCAATTGCTAATAATAGATCCTATAAATCTTCATACATATTAGTAATCATTCTTCCATGATTGAATAATACCTTTATCTTCTTGTCGGTAGCCTCTATGTGTTCTTAAAAACTAATGTACTCTGTTTATGATCTTTTGCATGAATTCTTCCTTCTTGTCTTTAGATTCTCTTCATGGCTATCATTCATAAAGAATTCATCTTCGCACAATTGAGTATGAACATCTATTTATACTAGTTTAGGTTCAATTCTTGATTCATGCATCGCAAGTTAACTCTAGATCCAAGGTTTACAACTTGACCTTGATCTTTAGTTAGATATGCTTTTGATCCGTTAGGATACTTTAAAGAATTTACATTAAGCTTGCATGACCATCAAATTATAATTTAAAACAAAACAAAACTCTATAAATAGAATTACATTGCTTTATCCATCGTGTAAAAATTAGATCCATAATTTATGGGTTCTTGATCTGGCTATGAGTTCTGATGGTCAGTTTTCTTGGTCATCAGTGTTTCTTTCTTGAACTTTCTGTCGGGTATGCCTTTTCTATTTCTATTAGGTTAGTTTTGAAAATTGTGTCACCGGTAATGCTTGTAATCACCAGTGATGCTTGTGGTTGTCGATGATGCTTGTGGTTGTCGGTGATGCTTGTCACTTTTATACTTAGCATTTTTCTTGTGACCTTTGTATTCTGTCGAGTATGCTTGCTGTCTACTGGTAATGCTTGTAATCTACCGGTGTAGCTTGTAGTTTGGTGGTAATGCTTTAGTCTTCCAATGATCTCTGTCAATGTTTTTCACTGAGTATACTAATGGCAAAATAATGTCATCAAACTTTGCTCTCAAATCTCCTCTCGGACCATTGTAGAAGTTTTTAATTGCTATTAATATCATCATCAGTTACCTTCTATAGAATGTTAACTAATTGATCAATAATTGGATCTTGAGGCATTTCATCCTCTAAGTCAAAAGCCTTTTCAAATATATCCTTGATGTCATGCAACACCTGCTTTTGCTTCTATTCTATTTTCGTCTCTTCCTGTCTCTTCTTTCTCTTAAGTAATTCTTGAAGAGTCCCTATTTTTTCAAAAGATAATTCATTGGGATTCCATTGTGGAATCACAATTACCTCATCTAATGTTATATCTAGAATTTGAGACTTCTTCTTCATAACTTTCTTTTTCTTCAACTCTGGTGAACTTATGCTCGACTGCATAATACATTTTCCTATGATAGTGTCAATGTCCATTGCCTCTTTTAATTTTTTCAGTATTGTCTGTGGATTAGGCATACTCCTAGTTTTAGGACCTGTGGGAGTGGATGATGTAGAGTATGGTAGATCAACCAACACTTGCACTGCCTCTTCTTCCTTACGCTTATCAACAGTATCCTTCATCACTACTCCACTATCTAAAACTATTTTGACAACCTCTAAAATAGGTGGATTCTATGAAGTTACCTCTTGTACATTTGTTTGTTGTTTCTCTTCACCTTTCTAATCATTGACAACTTCAATTATCTCATCAGATGCTGTGGTATTTCCTTCTTCAATATCAGTTTCCTTAATAGGCGAATCAGTGTATGTACCACTCAACATATCTTGTTCCTTGACATTCAAATTGCTTGGATCATCAACTAAGAAATCCATCAAACTGTCTACAGTCAGATCAACAGAATTTGTTGAGTCTAATGCATCTTTGGTCTTGTCTTGTTCTATATAAATCTGACCTTGAGTCATCTGTGGCTCAGAGGTAGTCTCCACTTCAACTTCTTTTGTCTTTTGCTCGGATGTTCCCTCACCAGATTTATTATCTTTTGGAATAGAGAGTCCAAAGATTTCCTTCCAAATCCTTGTACTCTGCTATACTAAACCTTCAATATCATTTTTCAGAACAACATAACCTCTGAGCTTAGGAACAAACCTATTCTTGTATTCCTCAATGAATTTGGCTCTTTTTTTTTAAGTTAACTCAGGTACTACCTTGGCTAGAGTTTCTTCCCTGATCTGTCTCTCTGTGGTAAGTGTAAATTCCCATTTTCTTGACATAAAATCATATAGTTCATTTAGCACATGGTTTCCTATCTCTATAGGAGTTAACTTGAAAGTATTCATCATATCCAAGAGTTTGTCCTGAACTTTGTGCTTATCCACATTATTCAATTTCTCATACTTAATGAACTTGAAAGTTGCTAACCCTGCTGAATTCCTCAAAGTGTCACATACCTCGTCAATACTAGTTGGTTTCTTAAATTGTGCTCTAGGTATGTTATTGGGTTCATCAATTTCAGTCTTTTCATCATCACTATCTATCCCCAATTATAGTTTCCTTCTAGATCTCTTTGCTGGCTTACTCAGCTCAGCCTTAGGAGCAATTTTGGCTTCCTTTCTAGAACTACTTTCTCCAACCTTCTTCTTTACATACACTTTTGTTTTTACTTCTACTAGAGAAGTAAAAATAGATGCTCTAGTCCTCAGACAATTAGCTATAGGAGGTGTAACCTTAGGTTTATCTTTTCTCGGCTTGGTTACTATGACAATTGATAGTCTTTTACTCTTAGCTTTCTTAGTGATCTCTTCTGATGCACTCACTTCCTCTTCTGTAGATATATTTTCCTCACCTTGTCTTGTCGTCAGGCCTAAAGGTGCATCCTCAGGTTCTTCATCACTACCTAAACCAACCATTTTCTTCATATTTTTCACAATTTTCTTTCTTTTCCTCTCCATAGTTCCCTCTATTAAACTTCTTGAAATTTTTACTTTAGCTTCATCAAAGTTTCCAAACCTTTCTGCTGTAGTATCAATTGCCTCGACTAGGAGTGCAATGATGGTAGTTGATGCTTCATCAATGTTAATTTCATATGGAAATGGTTCTAAGCATGTTACCCTAGGTTTCATAGCCTGGATATATGTGTTATCTGTACCAACTAGAAAACAAATTCCTTCATAGTGCTTCTCCACTAGTGATCTAGGAATCCTGGTTCTTAATCTCATTCTCTTCTTGAATTCTACAAAATAGCTCCCCATAATGCTATTGAAATTACTTCCTAGTTTCTCAATACATTCACTAATCTAAACTGTAATGAGTCTATCCTTTTTCTAAACAATATTTCCCAATGTAGGAAATGTATCCTAAATGTAGAAAAATATACAGACTAGTAAGGAACCAAACTTACATGATGAGATCTTAGCCTTTCTGATTGATGTTAGGTTCTTGGCTAATTGTGTCTATTGTAGCTCGGCAAGATCATATGTATGATTCTTCTTAACAATTTTCTATGCCTAGTCAACGGCTGTACATGAAACACTATCCAATCTACTCGACTGATAAAACTTATGTGCTATTACTCTTACTCCAAAATCAAGTTCAAGATCTTTAATTGTAGAGATAGTCATACCTCTATTTTTCCATATGGCTCCAGTGTTCAGTGTAATTTCCTCTTTGTTGTTATCCCTTATTGTCCATTTCCCATTAACTACAAGATATCCAGTCACTTAATGGATCATGTTTTTAGTAATCTCGACTGGTCCATTATCCAACCACATACACATATCATGAACTTGGCTAAGAATAACCTTAATCCATTCATCTTTGAAACCTTGTGGAAAATTTAGGGCATGAATTAACCCTTTGTCGGCTAAATGTTTGAATTCTCCCTTCAGAACTCCATCAACACAATTTGCTGTAGGAATTCCTCAATTCACTATCACCTACTTCACTAATATTAACCATGTAACATGATCGAACATCATGGATCATAAGTACCTTGGGTGGAATGGATGAGAGGGCTCTATTTAAAATATTCTAAATTGCAATTTCAAGAACGGCTCAAAAGTTGAGAGGTGCACATTCATCACTCTGTACTAACTAAATTTTCTCTTGTTCTCCCTCCATAATTTTAGCTGGTGCGGAAGAGCTTGCAGCCATAATCTTGAAATTAGGGTTCAAAAGATGAAGAATAGAGTACCTTGAAAAGTAAAACTTCGCAATTTTCACCTTAGGATTGCCAATGATACATTGACAAAATCTTTGATGCTAACTTCATTAAGATTAATTCTGTAAATTACTCCAATCACTCTGTAAACAGTAAAAGTCGCAAGGTAAAAATGAAGTATCAACTGTTTATCCTTTATAGACTTTGAAAGGTCAAGGTAGGTAAGCAATGAATGTTCTACCCATTGACTTAGTGCAAGCCAGCTGTCCTCGGCTTTCTAACATAACTAGTATCCCACTCAGCTTACTAAACTCGGCCATCACAAAAGAACTCGGCCTTAGTGTCCATGATTGGTACTCAGCACCTATAGTGCAATTTTCTCATCTCGGCATTTATCTTCAAAATATGTCTTGGTGCATCTTAACATATGCAAATATGGACTTTGGTACATTTCATGTTAGGAACTAATGTAAGATAAGAGTATTAAATACAATTCCTTACATACCTCTTTTACTTAGTTGGAGATGATGTGATCACCTGATCCATTGGATTGGGTGACCTTAGCTTCACTAGCTTCACTTCTACATGGTTCAGACTTCTTAACCTGTGTCTTGTTCATCTATGCTCTAATTTTCTCAATAGTAGGAGCAGGTACCCTAGTCTTACAATCTTTCCTTGTATGACAATTTTCAGACAACTGTGAGAAACTAGGTTTCCATTCATCTAGCTCTTAGACTTTCCTCTGAAATATGTCCTTATATAGTTTTCTGGAACATGTCCATACTCACCACAGTAATGAAAACTATGCCATGTGTTGTAATCCCACTTGTAAGTATTTCCTTTTCTTGGTGATTTCTCTTGTGCCTTTGATTTCCACTGTTGTTTACCTTTAGATCTGTAATCTTGTGCTCTATGACCATATTTGTGACAGTTATAGTAATTACCATTGATTCTAGGTGTTTTTCTTGCCTTTGTCTTACATTCACGTGCTTGATGTCAAAACTTATTATAGTTAAATCAATAACCATTAAAGTTAGTTTTAGGATTGGCCTTACCATTCTTGCTTTGGCAAATGTTTGTTGTATGACCTGGTTTCCCATAGTGGTGGCAAATAGGTTTGTTGTTTCTTGGATTTGCATACCTTCTTTCACCTATCATAGATGATTCTCCATCTTCAATGATTGTATGTTGTTCAGTGTGACCTAATCTAGAAGAATCTTTAGGTCTTCTTGATGCTTCCACCAGTTTTTCAAAGTAGCTCATAGCTACATTGGGATCATTCACTCTATTATTAAGTTCTTTCTTATATCTCAATTCATCTTTCAAATGACTGTTCTTAGATCTAAGATTTACAATCTCCAAGTCTTTCCTACTGATCTCCTGATTCACAAGTAGTAATTGATTTGCCATGTCAAATTGATTGACTGTCATTGTTTGTACATCATGTGTTCTTTCATCAAGTCTGAGAGTCATCATTATTTTTTCTTCTTCTACCATAGCCTTGTCATCTTCGGCTTTCTTTTTGTTTTCAACAACTTCACACATTCTTATTGATTGGGCTTCTTGTTCCTTTTTCAAGTTTCTGACTTCTTCACATAGTGCATTGTTCTTTTGCAGTAGATCTACTATTGCTACATTGCTCTTAGTAGAATATCCATTCTGAAATAGATTTGTGGTGTCCTCTTCCTGATAATGAGTTTCATTCATTAGTTTGGCCAAATCTTTCCTTGCAGTCAAGGACTTCTTTAATTCTTGTCTTGCTATCTCAAGTTGTTGTAGTGCTAGCTGAATATCAATCTTTTGATTCTCAATGACTTTACCCATCTTGTAGATCTCCATCTCAAGATTTGTATTCTCAACTTGATTATAACCTTTTTAGATAACTGAGCTCTAATACCAATTGTTTGAAATACAATAATGGGAAAGCAAGATACTAAGAGCGAGGGGGTGAATCAAATCTCAAAATTAAACACTTAAAACAAATTGATCCACATTCATACATATATGAATGTAATGTAATATCATATAGCATCCACACAATGAAATAAATAACTCATAACACAAGAACTTGGTAACTAAGAAACCCAAATAGGTAAAACTAGGGTGGGGATGACACCCACAAAATTCTCCACTACTATAGTAATAAAGTGTGCCTATTAAGGCTACAAAAGTTGATTACAAAATGCAATCTACCCTGTTAAAGGTCTACCCGGTTAAGAGGTAAAGATCATTACAATCTACTGCATGAAAGGATTTCAACTTACAATAAAGTAAGCACTCTGTTAGGAGATTTAGAAAGGTCTGCTAGAATCACTTTGTTAAGAGATTTTCACCTGATAAAATGATTAGAATGTCTCAAGTATTGATCCTTCCTTATGCACTCAGATGCTGATGATAGATCTCCTCTTTCTAGTACCTTTTATGATCTCACAATCTGATATAACTTTACTCTGCTATTCACTATGTTGTCACTCTGCTTGATCTCTACTTTTTAACAAAATAACACTCTATGCATTTTACTTCAAAAAGCAGTCACCATACACTTCGTCTACCCTCTCACACACAAAATAGGGTTTTGAAGCAATCTAATATATTTGTTCAAGTCTAATAGCGAGATCTAGATCAACAATCAAGATCTAATACCTATACCTTAAAGGTATTACAATTAATGTTTACAATAGATCATGCATAGGATAAAACAATTAAATGCATAACTAACTCCATAGAACAATATTAAATGCATACATAAGTCAGCCCAAAAATCTTATACAAGTCAGCTTGAACACTTATCCTCAAAGTTTGAATCATTCTAGACATGTATACAAAAAATTGTTCTGCCCGGCACTTAACATCTCTGTATCCTAAGTAGGAGATATTTTTCCACAGCAAGTCAAATTCAAGTAGAGTGGGTTTAACCATGGAGGAAACTCCGTAGTTAAGCGTGCTCGAGCTGGAGTAGTACTGGGATGGGTGACCTCCCGGGAAGTCCCGGTGCTTCACCTCTGTGTGCATCACCTAGATCCAATGAGTGCTAAGTGTTCCATTTATTCTCATGAGAGATGGGTTCATGTGAACCACTACTCATGAATTATGGGTTAATGAGTTTGACTCAAAAACTACACAGTTGAATCCTGATAGCAATATCACAATCTCTGTATCCTACTCGGCTCGGTATAATACAACTCAGCTAGACAATGTAACTAGGCAAACTAAATACTACTCGGCAATGTTGCTCGACCTTGCATAGTTTTAGCTCAGCCACAGTGATAGCCAACTAAAACTGCCTAAGTGAATGACTAAGTGTTGGTCACTAATCATCAACAAAACTTAGAGATTAACAAATATATCTTTATATAAGTAAGAATATATATATATATATATATATATATATATATATATATGT
>MU224363.1:5381766-5402898 GCA_018584345.1 Thuja plicata
CTCTCTCTCTCTCTCTCTCTCTCTCTCTCTCTCTCTCTCTCTCTCTCTCTCTCTCTCTCTCTCTCTCTCTCTCTCTCTCTCTCTCTCTCTCTCTCTCTCTCTCTCTCTCTCTAGTGTAGGAGCACCTTAAGGTCCTAGTTGGATCCTATATCTATTTTGGCTTGTATGTGGTTCTAGCCAACCACCAATGAATAAGGACTAAGATAAATTCCCAAAGTGTATGTGTAGATAGGAGTTGTCAAGTTTTGTCTTTGGTTTAGTCTAAGAAGATCCTAAGTAGTTAGTTTGCAATAGGTGACTAGGAAAGTCAAAGGTGGTCAAACAATGACAAAAATCCTAAAATGAAGAGAAAAATGTTATTTTGGTGTTTTTATATGATTTTGGATCCAATAGTGTGATTTTGGATCGATTTGAGCAAGTTGGAGTAGTTACAAGATAAAGTTGTGAAAGTTGCTCATGACAACTTTGCAACTTTGCAAAGTTGTCATTACAACATTTCCTTGAATGTTGCAAATAGAATTAAATGGGTCCAAATCCTTACCTTAGGGTTTGAACCCATGGGGATAACCTATATAAGGTTAAATAAACCCTATTTGAAGGGTTGGATAATAGATTGTATGGATTGAACCTGGAGAAAGGAAGAATTTGACTGGTTTTTGTGTCACAGAGCCTTCATCCACACTCTAAAGGATTGAATGGTGGTTTCTTGTGTTGGATTATATTAAAGGAGCCCATGTAATTAATCTATGTGGTGTTACTTTAGCAAGTTGGTACTTTCTTTTACTAGTTTGTAAATTCTTTAGATTTGACAGTGTTGTTGTCAAGTCCAGAGATAGTTATGTAAATATGGCCTTTTCTTGAATTCCCATGGTTGGATCCTTATGGCCAATTTGAATCAATAAATGTGCCTTGTAAGTAGTTTAAATGTGTTTTTTTTGTTCAATGTGAGCAAGGGAGATATTTATGCAAGCAATCCCTAGGCGGGTCCAGAGCCATTTGGCTAGGAGATTGCAGTGTTTTAGAGGCATAGAGAATGGTGTAATGGATTGGTTTGTGCCAATGATGAGTGGGAAAGTTTAGGGATGTGTGAAAAGGATATATGGTTTCAAGGATAATTTTAGAGGAATCCATTAGTGCACTTGGTGATGCCAATGAATTTAGACTGGTCTACATGCCCTAGAAACCCTTAAAATAGAGGTTTTCTGAAAGACCTATGTACGGACAATAAGGAGACCTAATACCTAGGAAATATTGAATCCTAGGAGGTCCTTAGAGAGAATACACAACTATTTTTGGGGGTTTGTTAAGAGAAGTTTGGATTAATTCCAAGATTATTGGTTTTAGAAGGCCTAATTGGGCTAAAAAGGCTACAAGGCCTAAAACCTAGTAAAGTAAGAACTCGATGGGAAAACCTTGAAAGAATCCATCATAGTTCAAGATCGAAGGAAGGTGAAGGGTAAATAGTTTTGAAACCTGTTTCTATTTCCAAGAATAGTTTGGGTGCATAGTTTCTTGAATTGAGCCTATGAATGCACAGTTGAGTAGAGAAGGAGTAAGAAAATTTTGAAGTTGGTGGATATCTCTAGTTGGAGCGGAGGAACCATATGAGTGTCCTCAGGTCAGGGTAGAGAGAAGAACCCTAGTAAGGTCATAGGAAAGGAATTAAGAAGAACAAGAAACATCTTATGAGCTAGAGCTCTGCATCAAAGAGGTATCAGAGCCATTGAAAGGCTTGGGAAGTAAGTTTCAATGTTAGAGGTGAGTGAGACAACTGGTGAGAGCACCATAGTGACCAATATAGAGCTAGAAAGATATTTGTCAGAATAGCAAGTAAAGAATAGATTCCTAGAAGAAGCTATGGAGGATATGAAACAAAAATTGTTAAAGTTGTAGAGACTACAAGAAAAATGAAAGAACAGTTAGGAGAGGATAAAGACAAATGAAAGAATCAAGTTGAAGAGGAGGTAGAACTAGAACTAGACCCTCCATTACTTGAGGAAACTTTCCTCAAATACCTTAAAGCATTAAGTGGAAAATAATTAGGAGTCCCTATATTCTCTGGCCAAATAGATGCAGAATTGGTGATGGAATGGATTGAGGGCATTGAGAATAAATTTGAATGTGATGGGATTATAGAGTTACAAAATGTGAAGATAGTTAAATCATGATTGAGTTTAAAAGAATTAACTTGGTGAAATGTATTGCAAGAAGAATGAGAGAGAGAAGAGAAGAATCCAATAGTCAATTGGAAGGCTATGGTGGCTAAGGTAAAAGAAAATTACCTACTAGAGGTTATGACATCCAACTACATAAAAAGAGACAGAATCTTAGACAAAAGGACTTAGATGTGGCCGCCTACATAGAAGAATTTCAGAAATTATGGATTAGGTCAAGAGTGCAAGAGATAGAAAGTATCAAATTATCTAGGTATCTAAATGGACTTAGGTGTAACATTCAAGAAGAGCTAAGCCTCTTTACCTTAACTTCTATCCATGGTTGTTTTCAAATGACCCTTAAGGTGGAAGAATAACTCAGAAAGAAGCAAGATTCAATCTCTAGGGGTAGAGAAAGAGGTAGAGACTATAGAGGAGGACATAGAGGAGGTTCTATTGGAAGGAGAAATGATACCAGAGGTCAAGGAGACTCTAAGCTCATTGACAAAACAAATGAGTCAAAAAATAAAGGAGGATATGGAAGAGGAAGAAGCTCACATTTTGTTTCAATGAAGTGTTAAAACTGTGGATAGTTGGGTCACCTTGCCTATAGGTGTCCGAATAAGTCATCATCTTCACAAGGAGAGAATAAAATTGGATATGTGAAAGAAGAAGACAGTTCTAAACATTTTGAGGTAAGTCTTGATTTAGAGAAAAGAGAAAGCCTAATGCTTAGATGAATCTTGATTAAAGAACCTAACAATGAAGAACATAAAAAAAAGGAGAGAACTCTTTAGGGTGAAGTGCAAGATACTTGAAAAGGTGTGTAGATTCATTATAGACTCAGGGTCAAAAAATAATCTAATCTTAGATGAGTCAGTGTAGAAGTTAAGGTTGGAAAAGATAATTCATGCTTAGCCCTACAAAGTAACTTGGTTGAACAAGGGGAAAAACATATTGGTCAATGAACAAGTGTGGGTTGATTTAACTGTAGGGAAGTATCAGGACAAGATACTTTGTCATGTTCTCCCCATGGATGCTTGCCATATATTTCTTGGAAGACCAGGGAAGTATGACAGAGAAGAAATCCACCATGGAAAAGAGAATAAGTACTCATTCAAGAAGAATGGAGTCACTTATAATATACATTCCTTGATAGAAGAAGATACAGTTGATAGGAAGGACACTAATACTCTCTTAATGAGTGGATAAGAATTCCTAAAAGATACGAAAGAGGAAGATGGAGTTGGCTATGCTATCTTGGTGAAACCAAAGGAGGAAGAGACACCCAAACAGTCACTTATACATGTAGAAGCCAGATACTTTTTGGATCATTTCAAGGACATCATATGTGATGGGATACAAGATGCACTAGCTCCACAAAGGGAAATCAGTTGTCAGATTGATTTTGTGCTAGGGGCATCATTTCCAAACAAAGTTGCTTACAAGATGATACAAGAGTAGAATAAGGAGATTGCAAGGTAAGTTCAAGAGCTTTTGGACAAAGTTCTACTAAGAAAGAGCACTAGCCCATGTGATGTTCCAGTGGTATTGTCTCCTAAAAAGGGAGGTAAGTGGAGAATGTGTACTGAATCTAGGGAAATAAATAGGATAACAATTAGGTATAGATTTCCTATTCATAGAATAGAAGATTTGATGGGTTGTATAGGGGGTGCTAAGTACTTTTTTAAAATAGACCTTAAGATTCAATATTATCAGATTAGGATGAAAGAGGGGGATGAGTGGAAGTTTTCCTTTAAAACCACAGAGGGACTCCATGAGTGGTTAGTAATGCCATTTGGGCTTACAAGTGCACCTAGTAATTTTATGAGGGTCATGATCAAAGTATTAAAGGATTACATAGGTGTATTTGTAGTATTCTAACTAGATGATATCCTCATATTTAGAAAAACCAAAGAAGTGCATATGAAACACCTAGAGATTGTGTTGAAGAAACTCCAAGAGGAGAAATTAACCACCAAGCTTGAGAAAAGTGAATTCATGAAACAAGAACTTGTCTATTTAGGGTTTTTAGTTTCCCAAGGTGATCTAAAAATGGATAAAATCAAGGTTGAAGCAATCCTAAGTTGGTCTACTCCATAAACAAGGACAAAAGTGAGAAGCTTCCATGGTTTGGCTTAGTTTTATAAGAAGTTTGTGAGGAGATTTAGTGAAATTTGTGCTCCTGTCCTGGATACCATAAAGGGTGGAGTAAAAAAAAGTTCATATGGACCAAGGAAGCCAATGAAGGATTTGAAAGGTTGAAGAAAGAAGTGGCTACCCAACCTATACTAGTGTTGCAAAGTCTTGAAAAATTATTCATTGTAGAATGCGATGCTTGAAATATAGAAATGAGTGCAGTCCTAAGTCAAGAAGGGAAGTCAATAGTCTTGTTTAGTGAAAGGTTAAATGAGGCAAAGTCTAGATATTCATCTTATCACTTGGAGATTTGTGCATTGGTTCAAGCTCTCAAGAAGTGGAGGCACTATTTTTTGCCAAAAGAGTTTGTGGTATACATAGATAACCAAGCTCTTATCTACATCAATACATAAGAGAAGATCAGTTTGAGAAACATAAAGTGGATGGAATTTATGTAGTCATACATATTTACAATCAAGAACAAGAAGGGAGTGAACAAAAAATTTGCGGATGCATTTAGCAAGAGATTTCTTGATGTCCAAGAGATATAGTTGCAGAGCATAGGAGTAGAAGGAATAAAAGATCTATATTAAGGAAATACAGATTTCTCACAGATCTACAAGATATACACTGGATAATAATTTCCATAGTGAATATGCTAACTATACATTGTAGAATGGTCTACTATTTAAGGGGAAACAACTATGTGATCCAAGGGGTTCCATGAGGGAGAACCTCATCCAAGAGAAGCACAATGACAGTTTGAGTGGGCACTTTGGGTTAAATAAGACCCTAGATCTTGTGGAGATATTTTATCATTGGCCTAAAATGTAGAAGCATGTAAGGAGGTATGTTGAGCAATGTGGGGTATGTCAAAAGACAAAAGGAAAAACTTCAAATGCAAGGATCTATCATCTATTTCCCATCCCAAATAGACCTTGGGAGTGCATAAGTATGGACTTTAAAGTCAAGGATTATCTAGAACACCAACTATTTTGGATAGTTTGTTTGTGGTAGTAGATAGATTTAGTAAAATGAGTCATTTTATCCCTTGCAGAACAACTCATGATGCCAGTCATATTTCTCATCTTTTCTTTAAAGAATTAGTGAGGATACAGGGGTTTCCAACCAATATTTTATCATATAGGGATGTGAGATTAATGGGGCACTTCTGGAAAACATTATGGAAGAGATTAGGAACCAACTTGGCACATAACTCTACATATCATCCACAAATGGATGGCCAAATAGAGGTAATTAACAAAGTTCATGGTAATTTGTTAAGGTGTGTAACCAAGGAATATGGGAAAGGATTGGAACAATTCATCCCTCAAGAAGATTTTTCCTATAACAACAATACAAACAGGACTAGTGGTAAGATTCCATTTGAACTTGTGTATGGATTACATCCAAGGGGTGTTTTTAAGCTTAGGGAGTTAAAAGGTTATGAAGGGATCAGTGGACATGCAGATGAATTTTATCATTCAATGAGAGAGTTTCATGAACATGCTAGAAGGACATTAATGGAGGCTAATCAGAAGCTAAATGAAAAAGTGGATGAAAAGAGAAGAGACTTACAGTTTGAGGTAGGAGACTTGGTGATGGAATTTTTGAACAAAACTAGACTAAAAAAAGGCATACCAATAAAGTTGAAAATGAAGAGGATTGGTCCATGTAAGGTGTTGGCCAATTAAGGCTCCAATGCCTATAAAGTACATTTACCAAAGGAGAAGTGCATTTATCATATTTTCAATGTGAAGGATCTGGTTAAATACAAGGGTCCAAAGATAGAGGAGAAACAGTACAGTATAGAGGTGATTAAGGATGTGGTAGAACCCAAGGGTCCTGGTCATATCAAGCCTCAAGCTAAGAAGGTACTAGATTCTAGGGTGAAGAAGAAGACTAGACATAAGGCCTACATGGAGCACCTAGTGAAATGGAAGCATAAACTTGAATTAGAGGCTACTTGGATAGCAGAGGGTGATTTCAAGAAGCATGGTATTAGTCTGGAGCTCATCAAACCTCAGGTATCCTAACTTTCTTACTATAGGGTGGAATGGTGCAGGAGCACCTTAGGGTCCTAGTTGGATCCTAGATCAATTTTTTCTTGTAGGTGGTACTAGATAAAAACCAATGAATAAGGACTAAGATAAAGTCCCAAAGTGTGTGTGTGTAGATAAGAGTTGTCAAGTTTTGTCTTTGGTTTAGTCTAAGAAGATCCTAAGTAGTTAGTTTGCAATAGGTGACTAGGAAAGGAAAAGGTTGTGAAACAATGACCAAAATCCCAAAATGAAGGGAAATGTTATTTTTGTATTTTTAGATGATTTTGGATCCAATAGTGTGATTCTAGGTCAAGTTGAGAAAGCTGGAGGAGTTACAAGATAAAGTTGCAAATGTTGCTAATGACAACTTTGCAACTTTACAAAGTAGTCATGAAAACATTTCCTAGAATGTTGCAAATAGAATTAAATGGGTCCAAATCCAAACCTTAGGGTCTGAAACCATGGGGATTACCTATATAAGGTTAGATAAACCCTAGTTGAAGAGTTGGATGATAGATTGTACGGACTGAACTTAGAGAAAGGAAGAATTTGACTTGTTTTTGTGTTACAAAGCCTTCATCCACACTCTAATAGATTGAATGGTGGTTTATTGTGTTGGATTCATTTAAATGATTTCATGTAATTAATTTGTATGGTGTTACTTGAGCAATTTGGTACTTTATTTTAGTATTTTGTAAATTCTTTAGTTTTGACAGTGTTGTTATCCAGTCCAGAGATAGTTATGTAAATATGGCTTTCTCTTGAATTCCCATGGTTGGATACTTATGAACACTTCAAATTAGGAAATTAACCCTGTAAGTAGTGTAAATATGTGTTTTTGGTTCAATGTGAGCAGGGGAGCTATTTATTCAAGCAATCCCTAGGAGGGTCCAGAGCCATCTGGCTAGGAGATTGTCATGTTGTAGAGGCATAAAGTATGGTGGAATGGATTGTTTTGTGCCAATCATCAGTGGGAGAGTGCAGGGACATGTGAAAATAATATTTAATTAAAAGGAGAAGTTTAGAGGAATCCATTAGTGCACTTAATGAGACCAAGGAATTCATACTGGTCTACATGCCCTAGAAACCCTTAAAAATAGGTGTTTGTTTAAAGTCCTATGTATGGATAGTATGGAGACCTAAGACCTAAGAAATAGTGAACCCTAAGAGGTCCTTAGAGATAATCCACAACTAGTTTGGGGTTTTTTTAAGAGAATTTTGGAGTAATTCCATGATTATTGGTTTTAGGCCTAATTGGGCTAAAAATGCTACAAGGCCTAAAACCTAGGAAAGTAAGAAATAAATGGGAAAACATTGAAATAATCCATTAGAGTGGATTAATATTTAAGGAAGGTGAATGGGAAATATTTTTAAAACCTATTTTTGTTGCCAAGAAAAGTTTGGGACGATAGATGCTTGAATTGAGCGTATGGATGCACAGTTGAGTAGAGGAGTGAGGAAAGTTTGAAGTTGGTGGAGAGCTCTTGTTGGGGTGGAGGAACCATAGGAGTGTCCTTTAGATAGGATAGAGAGAAGTACCCTAGTAAGGTCATACGAAAGGCATTAAGAAGAGAAAGAAATCTCGTATGAGTTAGAGCTCTCTCTCTGAATTATGTACATATATTTTAGAGTTACATGTATATATGTTATTCATGTACAGTTAGATGTTAAAATATTATCCTAGGAGGACCAAGCCTTAGTACATCCTAGTACCCTTTAAGACACTTAGAGGACCAATTAGTACACCTTAGGACCCCTATTATGACATAAAACTCTTTAAGAACCCAAGTAGGACCCTTTAAAACACCTAGGTTGACCTATTAGAATTCTTTTAGAATACTTAGGACCCTTAAGACCTAATAGGACTAATATGACCTATTAAGACCAATTAGTACATCCTAGGGCCCTTTAAGACTATGAGTACACCATAGGACCCTTTACGACCCTTATTGTGACATAAGACCTAATAAGACTACATACTTGACCTAATTAGACCACTTACTAGACCTAATACCAATTAGTACATCCAATGACCCTTTAGGACTATTAGTACACCATAGGTGTCTTTTGGACCCCTATTGTGACATAAAACTATTTAAGAACCCTTAGGATCCATAAGACCTAGAATAGGACAACTTAATACCTAATAGGACCCCTTAAAACATAATAAGACTAGACTTAAGACCTAATAGGACTAATATGACCTATTAAAACTAGTTACTACATCCTAGGACCCTTAAGACCTAATAAGACCACTTACTTGACCTAATAGGACCTATTAATACCAATTATTACATATAAGGACCCTTGTCCTATTAGTACACCCCAGGTCCCTTTAGGACCCTTATTGTGACAAAATAATCTTGAAGAACCCTTATGACCCGTAAGACCTAGAATAGGACCACTTAAGACCTAATAAGACCCCTTAAGACCTAATTAGAGTAATAGGACATATTAATACCAATTAATACATGTCCAAGAATCCTTTAGGATAATTAGTACATCCTAGGACCCTTTGGGATCCTTACTACACCTTAGGACCCTTTAGGACCCCTATTGTGACATAAAACTCTTTAAGGATCCAATTAGGACCTTTTAAAACACCTAGGATGACCTATTATAACTCTTTAAGAACCCTTAGGAACCTTAAGACCTAATAAGACTTGAATTAAAACCTAATAGGACTGATATGACCTATTAAGACCAATTGGTACATCCTATGGCCCTTAATACCTAATAAGACCAGTTGCTTGATCTAATAGGACCTACTAATACTAATTAGTACATCCAAGGACCCTTTAGGACTATTAGTACACCCTAGATCCCTTTAAGACCCCTATTGTGACATAAAACTCTTTAAGAACCCTTAGGACCCTTAAGACCAAGAATAAGACAACTTAAGACCTTTCATATGACCCCTTAAGATCTAATTAGTGTAATATGACCTATTAATACCAATTAGGAACTAGTATTGTAAATTTACATGTAATTTTATATATTCATATATTTGTTTCCATTTTACACGCAGTTATAACATGTAATCAAGTAATTAATTGTTAACACTTAGCTTTCACATGTTACATCTAGATGGCCACTCAAGATGTACCAGCTCAGGATGCACCTCACACTCCTGATCTTACAAATATTTTAAATACTACTCAGGCAGAGATGGATTGAATTAGAGATTCCATCCATACATCTCAGCCAGGTGGCATATACAGAGATATTTGTATCACTGTATTGAGGAGTTTGGAGGATATGACTACCAGATTGAGATCCCACTCTTCCTTCACACCACAGGTTTTTTATAGTATTTTTTGAGAGTTGAGAGGTGAGATCTTGGGTAATTTCTCCTTGGAGATATTCCAGAGTCATGTCCCCAAGGAAATCATCAAACAAGAGGTTCTCCCATTTTATGAGGGGAAGCTCAAGGTGAGGGCATATAAGGTTACACAGTGTGAGATTCCTTAGATTGCATGCATGATATACCCTCATTTTCTTGTAGTACATGGTAATTATCCTAATAAAGACAAGATTCCATTATATTTTTCCCATCAGTTATATTCTAAGCTCCGTTTGGGACTCGAGGTCAACTATTTAGATCTTTCTAGATATTATGGTCAGGGGCATGGCAGAGTTGCAGACCGTGATCAGTATTGTAAGCTTGATCGAGTCATACATTCTCATAGATAGCTAGTTGGGCAGAGGACTCTGGTAATAGCACTAACAATGGCTTATACTATAGATAGATTGGTCATTGCTTCCCAGAGGGGAGTAGTGGATAGGATAGGGGAGATTTCTTCTGCATCCACCTCCATCACTTTGGATATAGTGGGCAGATATATTTTGACTAGACTGAGTCGATCCAAATCATCTTCTAAGGCTTCATCTAGTATTACTATAGGGGTCAATGATGAGGCTTATAGAGATACAGGTCTTCCTCCACCTGGAGAGATACAAGCACTTTCTAGACATCATAGTCATTTGGATGTTGCGCTTTACTTTTTGGAGGATTTTTAGCAGTCCTATTCTTATATTGCAGACATGTAGATGATCCCATTATAGTTAGCCAAAGATGTCATCAGACTTGCATGGGGTCATGTAGTTCCACCAACATAGGACACACCATCTACTCAGGAACAACATAGTTCACATCACTCTGTAGAGCGCTCTCCACCCAAAAATCAGTCTGCAGCTGTAGTGCTAGGTATACGGGTTGGAGATGTACAAATCAAAGTTGAGGGCCTGCACACATTTTATAAGAATTTGCATAGGTTGAGTCAGGTGGACACTAAAACTAATGTTGGATCATTTATGGATTTTTTATTGCATCCTGATGGTTCAGACTCTCCAACACTCCCTCCCAGCTATACACACCCTTACACTCATCATTACTAGAGAGGTTTAGCACTGGAGATGGCATGAGTGATGCAGTTTCTATTGATGATATGATGGTGCATGGTGTTGATGATCCTCTTGCTCCTGAGACCCACATATATAAATTTTTCTTTCTCCTTTCCAAGATTTTAAGTGAGCAATTAATTGTAGATGTGTGTATTGGTGTTTGTTCAATAAAATTTTGCAGACACAGTTAGCAGAGCACATTACCTCTAGTGTGGGATCGGAGCATCTTCATATGAGATATTCAGTTTATGTGACACCTAATAGTGGTCAAGTAAGTTTTAAATATATGTAAGTTTAAGCATGCATGTGTACACTTGTAACATGTATTTATATATTTCAAGTACTTTACATAATACATACTATGCACATGTATATAACCAATTGTTGTATTAAATTTGCAGGGGTCAGTTGTTGCTTCACAGTAAAGGATTCTCATGACACTTGCGAAGAGAACATTACCTCTAGTGTGGGCTCACAACATATTCATAGGAGAGATTTAACAAATGTGACACCTACTAGTGGTCATGTAAGTTTTAAATATATGTAAGTTTAAACGTAAATTTGTATATTTCAAGTATTTTACATTATTATTATATACATTCATTTATATTTTTAAGCATCAATTTTTGCTTCATAACTAGAGGATGCTCATGGAAAATGGTCAGAGAGTCACTCTATTCATATGTGCCTAGATGACTCCCTAGTTTAGGACATGTTGCACAGATCTTTGTTTTGAGACTCATTATATATGTCATTATTATATGTTTTATATTTTCAGTTTATGATTCCAGAAATATATTTAAATGCTATCCACACCTCTAGACATAGATGATTTATGACTTGACATTATATAGATTTATGATGGTTTTATTTGATTAGATGGTTTCATTTTATTATATGATTTGATTATATGGTTTCATTTGATTAGATGTTATGATTTGATTAAATGGCTTCATTTGATTAGATGATATGATATGATTAGATTATTTTATTAGATGGTTTCATTCGATTATATGATCTGATTTTATTAGATGGTTTCATTTTATTAGATGATTTGATTTGACTAGATGATTTGATTATATTAATCAAGTAATATTTATTTCAAGTACATAAAATCATAAATATAAAGTATACATAAGTAATCTAACTAATGTATATAACATATTTCAAGTACATAAAAGCATACATATAAAGTATACATAAGTATTCTAACTCATTCTAGAACTAACACATGTTATAAGTAATCTAAATAATTTTATCATGTTTTAGTGTTCAAACAAATGTCTTTAGGGGATGTTTAACTAATAAGCAAACTATAAAAATAATTGAACAATCAAAGCATACATAAGTAACCTAACTAATGTCAATAGTAATCTAACAAATGTCTCAAGGGGAGCTCTTAAGGGGATGTATTAAGGGGATCAAATTAATATCATAAAAAAATAAAAGTTAATACATGTAACTAATGGACAATAAGTATTGTAACTCATTCTAGAACTAACACATGTCATAAGTAATCTAACTAATTTGATCATGTTTTAGGGTTCAAACTAATGCCTTAAGGTGATCTTTAACTAATATGCAATCTATAAAAATCATTGAACAATCAAAGAATACATATAAAACCATACATGTATACGGGCATATATATAAAAGCATACATAAAATTATATATATTAAAACCATTGAACCATCAAATAGGTCCATCATATATTAACAAATTATATTCCATCATATGTTTAAATATATCAACAAAGTATTGTGACTTTAATCTAGATATATCAAGTAGGTCCTAAACCATGAAATAGGTATACATATTATACCTTTGAGACCAACTCAAGTGGTTTAGACCTTTCATGGAGAACATGTAATATTCTCTCATGATTCTCACTATCAAGTTTCCACTTATGATGTCCATGTTTATATTTAACTATATGGAGACAAAGGGAGGTGGCAACTACTAGGTGACTATATTGAAACAGCTTATTGTTTGGTTAGTAATAAAAAAAGTGAATACCATGTTGACTTACTTTGATTTTCTTGAAATATGTTCCCTCTAAAACAACTGAACTTGCAAGTGATCACGAATTTTAACTTAATAAATTTAAACAAACTAAATTTCAAATTTGTTAAAAGGTTGAAATTTAAATTTACAAAATGAGATCAATATATTGATGTAAAGAATACAAACCTATGGGGAACAATAGTCCATCACTTTCTTCAGGTTCAAGTAACTGTATCCTCTCTACAGTACATTTTCATGCTCAACAATCACTGCAAAGACATCTCCTTCACAATAAATTTATATATAAATGTGAGATCTTAAAATTTAGTTAGTTCAATCTATAGATCTATCTATCTATACATGCAGCTCAATGGACCATATAATTTGAAATATACACTTACCAATTTTGACCAATCCTGAGATATGATCGTAATTAGCAGAAATCAAAGGAACATCATCGTAGTTTTCATCTTCATCTCTATCAAATTTATTAGTAACAAATAGTGGCACTTGATTCCATGCACCTACATATCTATGGTCCTGATTGATGCATTCCTTATAATTGTCAGCAATACAGTGACAACAAAAGAATGAGTAGTCCCTAGTGTTCAACGTACAATTTTGATAATTTGTACTCATAATTGAATGCAAAGACCACGTTTCTTCTATCCTCTTGAAACCATGCATAATTTTTCTATCCACACTTGAAAAAATGCATATATAATACATTTTATAAATATAATTTGAATAAAGAATACTATTAGCGAACATATGTTTCCTTCAATATATATTTAACAAAATAACTCTATACCCCTTTGAAAGGCAAATAACAACTAATAGTTGGGTAATTGTTCTTTACTCACTTCCCTCTGAATTTGATCTTAGGTACAACTCCATAGGAACACTTTTCAATATTTAGATAACAACAATTTCACATTTTAACTTTTAACCTAAAATTTTATAAAGGTCACTTTCTCATTCTTAGATGAGAAGCATGGCCATATTACCTTAGAAAAGATAAAAAAATATAAAGAAGGAAAGAAAAAAGAACAGTTTTTCTAGCAGCAATGATTACATGAAATTAAATGATCATCCACTATAACACAACATAATATGGATAAAATCAGGCTACTATAAATCCACATAAATACACCATAGATAAAAACAAAATGTCAACATAGAACACTTGTTTATTCATTTCAAATAACATAGATATGAAATCTTAATCATGAGATATTCTAAAATTGAAACACAAGCAACCATGAAATTTTTTTTTTTAAATAGTAATGTCAGACTCAGTCAATATCTGTTACCCAGTTTAGAAAAAATACCACACCCAAAATAAAAGTATTTTGTTATGATCAATTTTTCTGAACCCTTTTTCTATTTTTAGTACCAATACTTATAGTTTTAAAATGTCGAGAGGTCTCCCTCAAAACACAACCTCTCAGGTAAGTAGTTATAAAATGAAACCAAATTAAAAAGGACAACTATCCTTAAGAGTTTTGGATGCAATTCAAAGAGAAACTAAATGTCTAAATTATGCCCTTTTTCCATGGTGCGATCCTCACTTCCTGCTGAGTTTCCATCTTCTTCAGTAGAAGACTAGTTGGGCTTCCACTCCTTCTTTTCTTGGATCAGCTCTTTTGTGACCTACAGATGTGGGACCTTTGAGTTCACTATCTAGACCATTGAGGCCTCTTTACTCCATTTCAACTTCTTTATCTTTTCCATCAGCCCAGGTAGTTGATCAATGCATAGGTACAACATTGAATCGATCCTCGCCATTTGTGTGAGATATGTGGCCTTAGGATTAGCTTTTTCTTTTATTATTTTCATGACTAAGTCAAAGGCTTCTAGGGATCCTTTTAATTCCTATTCTTCATAAGTTGCTGGGTAGGTGTAGGTGAATATGATAACTTTAATTCATTCAGAATGGCTTTCTGAATTTGTTTAGCCTCAGCTTCATACTCATTTGTTTCAGTGATAGTATTTCTAATGGTATAAATTCTCCAGCTTATATTATTTCTAAGAATGAAGAAGATTGATTCCTTAGTGGACTATAGTGATTTTTTCATGCAGAAGTTACTAAAATAATACCTATCTATTTCCAAGAATTTCCTCATCGCAGAGAACCATTTCTCTTCTTCCCCATCCTAGACTTGTCACTGAGTCTGTAATACCCCCATTATAGCCTCAGTATCATGGAGAACAACATGCAAGTCCCTAATATATTGGTGAATGCTATTGACTACCTATGCCATCCATTCATCCAGAGAGGAGACTAAAACCCAACCACGCTAAAATTGATTCAGTAGATTTTTTATTTCCACTGAATTTAGATTAAAGATTTGAGGGGACTAGATCAAAGCCATGGCATTGAAATTGCAAAAGGCATTGATAAACTATGATAATGACACTATGGTCTACTTCATTTCTTTTTTTTCTTTACTATCCTACCAAGATGTCATCAACAATTGTTGGGCAGTTTCTTTAAACAAATGATTTTTATCCGCCCTATCCATTGTTCCCAGCTCAATTTTTGTTACCTCAAAGTCCTCTACTGCAACTTCTTGCTTTTCTTCTTTTGGCCTGTAAGTGGTCACTTCAGCAGTCAATTTCCCTATCTTTGTATCACCAAACATCAGAGTATTTTTCTTGACCTTTTTAGTTTTAGGAGTCCTCTAAACATATTTACTCATAATATCTTGCACAGGGATAGAAAAAGGAACCATACTTCGTTTCTTGCTCACATATGTGGTCAACCATTTTGGTGTTGTACTTTCTATAGCTGATTGCTTAGTGCTCTTTGTAGGTGTATCCATCATATCCAATGTCATGTCATCCAGATCAAAAAGATATTTTCCTACCTGTTCATCTTCTCCAATCTGGTAACTCATGTCACCAAATTTATCATCATCCAGGTTTATCTTGTCTACTTTCTCCTGTGCCATCTTTCTTTATTTTGAGACTGATTACTTGATCTAGTGATCCACTGAGGTGAAACTACAGGCAAGGATTCTACAGTAGGTTTCTTCTTGAACTCATACTTCACTACTTTCCTGAGGAACCTACATTGTCAATCAGTTCATGACGATCAACAACAAGGGAAGGGGAAGATAAAGATGGAGGTTTAACTTCAATTGATTTAGGACTAGAATTCTTCTTCTTTTTTCTGCAGCCACTTCTCAGTCAATGAAATTACATGCTACATTATCTATTTAATATCATCTTCTTCATCTGTTGTCTAGTATATATCATATTATTCACTTTTACTGGATTTCTTAAAACTTGATTCAATCAAGCTTGAACCGTCACCAGTAACCCCTTCAACCTTGAATTGTAGCCTCATAGACAGAATCTAGGATATGCACAATCTATTATGTTCTCTTTCTCTGACTTGAGATTCATCGGAGTAGTCCTCAAAAAAATCTTCATGATGGGGGAAGGGAAACATATGAGACCTTAGACCTAGGCTTCCTTTGGCAAAGACCTTATTGTCAAACCCTACTCTTTGAGTATAAAATTTGAAATCAAAATGCCTAAAACCACTCCCAATGTTGATTACATCTTCCATTGTGGTGCATGAAAATTTACCTAGTTGTATTAGAAACACTTTTTCCCATTCTTCCTCTGGGAGGAATCTCTTAAGCACACTGGCAAGTTTCCTACAGACTTCTGCAAGAAAAAAATAATCAAAGGAATACGTAGGCAACCTCATGGGAGAATATTCAAAGCCACCAACCCTAATATAGGTAAATCTAGAAAAAAAAGTGTAGAAGCATCCAAATTTAGTCACAAACCCCTGAGCTTTTGAGCTCATCTTGCTAGCAGATTCTATGATTAATTTGAAACAAATCTTTCCCAAGAAGGTATCATGTACTCTTCTATAATTTTGAATTATATTGCTTCTATATGAGATTGGGAAATATTTTTACACACACATACCATCTGACCAGGGCTTATGAGGCATCTCGCTCCATTGTCTACTACAGGATAAAAAATAAATAAGATAAGATGACATGAAAAAGCTACTACCAGTAAGTTTTGAGTTATTAAGCTACTCTCTCATGGAGCTGGCAATTAACTCAGCTGAGTCCAGGATTTATTTTCCCTCCAAAACAATTTGAACATAACAGAATAACCAATCAGAAAAGAAAATAAGCTTCTGGGGACCCTCTCACTCTTTACAACATCACCATAATGGCACTGATATAGGAGCGTACATGACTTCTGTTGAAATTTTTTGGTAGGTGCAAACTTCCCCTCTCAGGGTTAAATAGCCAATTTTTGGCCATGGAAGTATGGTTTCTGTCTGCATTTTCTTCAAATTTGACAAGGGATTACATAGGGTAAAAGGAACAAAAGGTCTTCTCTAGAATGTGGAAATCTAAGGACATAATTCCCCTATTAACAGACAATAAGACACTGCCATATTTTTCTAGAATAGATTCAGTTCTTTGGTCATAATTGTGAACGCATTCATAAATCACCTCAGGGAAAATTATGAGGGGAGGGAATGTAGTGGCAATACAGAGTCCACTATGTAGAATTTCCAAGGCTAGAATTTTTTCTAGGGAATTGGAAATCCTTTTTGATAACCCTTCTAAATCATAACCCTCTAGGTCAGTATCTGTCACAACTGGGCCCTCACAAACAAAACTTGAAACACTCTCAAATAAGTGGAAAGAAGACTTCATATCTGTATAAATCTTGTAACTACCATAGAGTTCTCTGAATATTTAGCAATTTTAGATTTAAAATAATGTAGTGAGGGCAGCCTGACTCACCTTGTTCTGTAGAAACCTCTGAATAGTGGAGCTCCAAAGTCCTTACCTTCCATCTACCCATCTCTCGATAGCGACATTATTTCAAAATATGAACAGAATGAAGGGCTTAAATAGAGATTGCAAATGATTTAATCATTAACTGCAAATATTTATGGCAATAAAAGAAAAAAGTGTGATGTGATGGTTTATGCATTTGATTCATTAATGTTACTTCTACAAAATTTAATGTCATTTGAATTAATGATTTGTTTGACACCTCAGGCCTATTTAACTAGTGCCACCACTTTTCTACATTAAATGCCCTCATTTTTAAGGAACCACTGCTAAGATGTCTAAAATTTACCTTTTCTTTATCATCTCATGTCATCCTTGAATGCCCTTGAACACCCTTGAAAAAAGTTCAAGGTGTTTCCCATGTGTTCAATATTGTTCAAGCCATTCAATCATTTGAATCAATCTTTAAACAATAGATCTCATACTCATATGTGCAAGTCGTTTTCCTTTTCATACAACCTCAATATTCCCACCAGTTGTAAACACAGAACATTTTCACCAACTTAATGCACCAGAACATTTAACCACCTTGAACTACCTTGAACTAGTTTGAACTAAGCTTAAACCTGTTCAAGGCTACTTAAAGGTGTTCAAAGATGTTCAAACCAATTACAAAAAATTGTTAGCAAATAAACTTTATACTTTTTCAACCACGATAGGACCACAAGACATAAATCTTTAGTGAATGATTGAACTAAAAAATATTAAAGCACTTAAGATTATCATAAATCATAATGGCAACTTAGTAAATCACTTAAAAAGGAAAATTACCAGACTTTGACCAACATTGGCTCTGATTGGGGACTAAATTTGTCAAAATGCAAAAAACTCAAGACTCTAGTTTCGCAAAATACAGAAAGGATTCAGAAGAACTTCACAACAATAGGAAAGGAAAGAAAAATAATGGGAAAAAAACTAAACCTAATATGGACAACCATTCACATGACAAAGGACATGGAGCTTGAAAATTTTTAGGCATTGACCATTGTAGGAAAATGGTAAGACTATTCCATTTGAGTAGGCCAATCTAAAAGAATTAGATCCTAACTCTTCTACAACAATGAAGGCTCTTTTTGACAAAGATTCAAACTTTCCATGCGCTCCCTTGGGTTCTTTCCTCTTGTCTGGTGCAGGAGCACCCTTGAGGAACTAGTCAGTTGGTGGTCTCATACCATTTTGTGTGTGTGGTTGTGTTAAATACCCTCTTGTAGAGAAATGTAAATACATAAGGTCATGTGGACCAAGAGTGATTAGTATAGGTTTTAGTTTTGCTCTCTGTTATGTGAAAATAGCTCAAATTTGCTCAATTAAGTGATCTATACTTGATGATGTCATCAAATGATAGGGTGATGTCATGGTTGTTGGTAGGGTCCTTAGGTATCCTATAAGGCCTAACTAAGGTTGGATAGGTCAGACTAGTGCTGAAACACAAGAAAAGTGGAATTGTGTAAAAGATGTAAAAATGTTGCATAGCAACATTAGCAACTTTTCAAAAGTTGTTGACAACATTTTTAGTTGTCTTAAGATTTTGGTGTCTAGACCAGGGGGAGTTTAACCACGAGTAAAGAAATTTAAGTTAGAGTATATATGTGGTGGAAAACCCTAATTTGAGGGTTCTGAATATATTGTGTACGGACTATATACCAAAGAGCAGAGCATTTTTGAT
This sequence comes from Thuja plicata, assembly GCA_018584345.1. Lineage (NCBI taxonomy): Eukaryota > Viridiplantae > Streptophyta > Pinopsida > Cupressales > Cupressaceae > Thuja > Thuja plicata. The sequence goes on from MU224363.1 coordinate 5,401,020, forward strand.
GAAAACAAGTGAAAGTTGATGAAATTGGATTAAATTTGTGACTATAACCTCTAGAATCCATTTTTGCATATGTTTTATTATTTTCCCAATACTTTGATTTGTAGTTACTTTTCTTTTGTGGTTTGTAAATTCTTTAGTTTCAGACAGTTTGTTGTCGAGTTTTGACAGTGAGGAAAAGATGTGCACCTAACTCCACTTCCCACCATTGGTTCTGTATGGCCAATTGGGAATGGAGACTAGGTCCATGGAGCATCAATATTCTATAAGGAGGAGCTCTAGAAATGCATGCAAGCATTTTTAAGTACTTTCCCTAGGCGAGCTAGTTGAAGAGCCCGGTTAGGAAGAGCAAGTGACAGTTAGTTTAAAAGTGTAGGGGGTTGTTTGGATGAGCCAAAATGGCCATGAATGTAATTAATGATGTTATGCAGGTACTCAACCATGTGGAGGAATTCCCAAAACATCAACTTGCCAAGTTTTGAAGCCAAAGACCTAAAATAGGTCAAAAAAAAGAAAGAAGCCATTTTCAAGAAACAGGGTGTACGGACAGTACTGAACCCTGAGACCTAGAAAATCCTTGTGGGTTTTTGCTTTACTTGAAGACTACCAAAAGATATTTGGGGGTATTTTGAAGATTTTGAACTGAAAAAATGTTGTCCTACTTTTTAGGAGGCCTATTTGGTGAAAAGGCTACAAGGCCTTAAAATTAGGAAACGAGAACTCGATGGAGAAGAGGCTCAACTTTGGAACTCTAAACCTAGTTTGCAATCCAATAATGGAGTTGATTGAAGCCCTAACCCTTCTACAAATCCAAAATTAAGATTAGGGCTTGGAGTTATGTGTGGAGGAAAGTTCTTGTAGAACACAAGAATGGTGAACCTAACAAGATAGGAAGGCTCTAGGTTGAAGCGAAAGAATTGGATCTTTCCAAGTTTAGGGGTGGATTGAGGAAGAACTAGAGGTCCTAAGAGAGGGATAAGAAGAGTTTCAAGAAAACTCAAGAGGTTACCAAGGAGTCTCCCTATCAGAGTGGTTTCAGAGCACAAGTTCAAGATTTGGGAAAAGAAGTGTTGCAGCTAGTGAATGTTACAGACCGAAGACTCAAGTGAGGAGTCTAGTGCATCAAGAAAGATGGTGACCAATGCTGAATTGGCCAAGAAAGTGGATGAACAAGAAGAGGATAACAAGTTGCTGAGAGAGAGATTGGCTCAAATAGAGAAACTCTTGGATGAAGTCTGAGCTAAGGTAGATAGAGTAAAGGACAAGGTAGACCAGAAAGAGTAAAAAGAAGCTAAGGAGAAGGAGTGGGACCTAGATGAAGAAGCACCTACCCATGATCTAGTCTTACCAGAGGAACCCTTCTTGAAGGAACTCAAAGCCTTAAGTGGTAAAGCCTTGGAGGGTGTGCCACTATTTAGTGGACAAATGGATGTTGATTTGGTTTTAGACTGGATAGACAGTCTTGAGAACCACTTTGAGTGTGATGGGGTGACTGATGCTCAAAAAATCAAGGTGGCTAAGTCTAGATTGAGAGGACCAGCACTTACCTCATGGAAACATGTTCATAATGAGAGGGAGAAAGAGGGAAAGAGTCCTATTGCAACATGGAAGGGTATGTTGGCTAAGATGAAACAAACTTATCTCCCAGATGACTATGAAGTTCAAATGCATAGAAAGAGACAAAACCTCAGACAAAAAGACCTTGAAGTCCAAGCATATACAGAGGAGTTTCAGAATTTATTCTTAACGTCCAATATAGTGGAGGATGAAAGCATTAGATTGGCTAGATATCAAAATGGGCTCAAGTGGTCTATACAAGAGGAGATGAGTCTTGCTACCTTAACAAGTGTGAGACAATGCTACCAAATGGCTCTAAAGATAG
>MU224363.1:5403850-5421135 GCA_018584345.1 Thuja plicata
CAACCACCATTGCCAAAGGAAGTGCAAGAGTTATTGGAGGAGTTTAAAGACATAGTTAGTGATGGAACACCAGCAATGTTGCCACCTCCAAGAGACATAAGTCATCAGATTGACTTCATACCTGGAGAATCTTTACAAAACAAGGCTGCATATAAGGTGACTACTAATCAAAAAAGGGAGATAGCAAAACAAGTCCAAGAACTTTTGGACCAAGGTCTTATTAGGCAAATCATTAGTCCATGTGTAGTACCCGTGGTTCTAGCATCCAAGACAAGAGGCAAGTGGAGGGTTTGTACAGACTCAAGAGTAATGAATAGAATCACTATGAGATTTCGGTTTCCCATTCCTAGGATTGAAGATCTTATGGATTGTTTAGGAGGAGCAAGGTACTACACCAAGTTGGATTTTAAGAGTGAGTACCACCAAATCAGAATTAAGAATAGGGATGAATGGAAAATATCATTCAAGACAACATAAGGGCTCTATGAATGGTTGGTCATTCCCTTTGGACTTAACAATGCTCCAAGCACCTTTATGAGGTTGATGAATGAGGTGTTGAAGGACTACATAGGCAAATTTGTAGTTGTGTACTTAGATGACATCCTAATTTTTAGTAAGACCAATGAAGAACACCTCCAACATTTGCAGATTGTGATGAAGAAACTTCATGAGGAGAAGTTGTCCATTAAATTTGAAAAGTGTGAATTTGTGAAACAAGAGTTGATCTATCTTGGTTTTGTGGTGTCACAAGGAACCTTGAAGATGGATCCTAGCAAATTTGAAGCAATATTAAGTTGGCCTACCCCTACATGTAGCTTTGAGGTAAGAAGTTTCCATGGACTTGCACAATTTTATAGAAAGTTCATTAGAGGCTTTAGTGAAATATGTGCACTAGTCTTAGATACAATAAAAGGTGGAGTGAAAACTAAATTCAAGTGGACTCCAGAGGCTGGTAGAGGTTTTAAATTATTGAAGAAAAGAGTGGCAACACAACCTATTTTGGTTTTGCCTAATTTTGACAACTTGTTTACCCTTGAATGTGATGCAAGTGGTGTAGCTATTGGGGCAGTATTGAATCAAGACAATAGGCCAGTGGCCTTTTACAGTGAGAATTTGAATGAGGCCAAGAAGAGGTACTCTTCTTATGATCTAGATTTATATGCATTGGTGCAAGCCTTGAGGAAATGGAGGCACTATTTTTTGCCCAAGGAATTTGTAGTTTATACTGACAATAAAGCTTTGAGTTTTATCAATTCTCAGGAGAAGTTGAGCAAAAAACACCTTAAATGGATGAAATATTTACAGGCCTATACCTTTACTATCAAACATAAGAAAGGGAATTTGAATAAAGTGGCTGATGCTTTGAGTAGGAGACTCTTGATAGTCCAAGAAGTGCAGCTCCAAAGTATAGGCATAGTAAGCTTCAAGGAGATTTATGAAGGTAATGAGGACTTCTCCAAAGCATACAAGGTATGTAAAGACTTCAAGAACCATTTCCATAGTCAATTTGTAGACTATACAATTCAGAATGATCTCTTGTTTAGAGAAGGGAAGCTATGTGTTCCCAAGGGATCTATGAGGGAGAAAGTTATTCAAGAAAAGCACAAAGGTATCTTAAGTGGGCATTTTGGCCTAAATAAGACATTAGAATTAGTGCAAAGGTTCTATTATTGGCCCAGGATGCAGAAGGACATCAGGAAGTATGTGGAGAAATGTTTGGTTTGCCAAAAATCCAAGGGTCTATCATCAAATGCAGGTTTCTATTAGCCTTTGTCCATTCCTAATAGGCCTTGGGAATGTATCAGTATGGATTTTATTGTTGGGCTATCTAGAACTAAGTCTGGTTTGGATAGTATATTTGTGCTGGTAGATAGGTTTAGCAAGATGAGTCATTTTATTTCTTGCAAAACCACCCATGATGCTAGTCATATTGCTCATTTTTTCTTTAAAGAAGTGGTAAAGATTCATGTTTTACCCATCAGCATAGTATCTAACAGAGATGTAAAATTCATGGGTCATTTTTGGAAGACCTTATGGTCAAGCTTGGGAACCAATCTATCATTTGGGTCAATCTACCATCCCCAAATAGATGGTTAGATTGAAGTGATCAATAGAGTGCTAGGAAATCTCCTTAGGTGCTTGACAAAGGAGTATGGAGTGATGTGGGATCAGATGTTACCACAGGCTGAATATGCCTACAATGATAGTGCAAATAGGACAATAGGAGAAAGCCCCTTTGAAATAGTCTATGGGCTACACCGTAGAGGTGTGTTGGAGTTGAGAAACTTGGAAAATGCAGAAGGAAGGAGTGCATATGCAGATGATTTTTCTCAATCCATGAAGGAAGTTCATGAGCAAGTAAAGAAGCAGCTCCAAGAGGCTACACAAAAATTAAAAGCTAGAGTTGACAAAGGAAGAAAATATCTTCAGTTTACTATGGGTGACCTTGTGATGGTGCATCTCAATAAGTCCAAGTTGCAGAAGGGAGTCCCCACCAAGCTTCAGATGAGGAGGATTGGTCCTTGTAAGATTCTTGCAAAATATGGGCAAAATACCTATAAACTTGACTTGCCATCAGATCTGGCAATGTCTTCTATTTTCAATTTGCAGGATTTAGTCTAGTATAAAGGACCTACACCATTAGATGTTGGATTACAGTTAGATAGTAAGAACATAGCAGTAGATGTTCAAATTGCCCCTACATCAACACTAAGGGCAGTGAAGATTTTAGACTCTCGGGTGAAGAACAATACTAGATAGGGAACTTATATGGAGCATCTCATTCAGTGGTTAGGCATGTCAGAGGCTAAGGCTACTTGGGTAGCTGAGAATGAATTCAACAAATAAGGAATTAATCCTAAGCTCATGTGCCCAGAGGTGACACAAGTTTTTAGCCTTAGTAGTATGGTGCAGGAGCACCCTTGAGGAACCAGTCAGTTGGTGTTCTCATGCCATTTTGGGTGTGTGGTTGTGTGAAAGAACCTCTTTTAGGGCAATGTAAATACATAAGGTCATGTGGACCAAGAGTGATTAGTATAGGTTTTAGTTTTGCTCTTTTTTATGTGAAAATAGCTCAAATTAGCTCAATTAAGTGTTCTGTACTTGATGATGTCATCAAATGATAGGGTGATTTCATGGTTGTCGTTAGGGTCCTTACGTATCCTATAAGGCCTAAATAAGGTTGGATAGGTCATACTAGTGTTGAAACACAAGAAAAGTGGAATTGTGTAAAAGATGTAAAAATGTTGCATAGCAACATTAGCAACTTTTCAAAAGTTGTTGACAACATTTTTAGTTGTCTTAAGATTTTGGTGTCTAGACCAAGGGGATTTTAACAAAGGGTAAAGACATTTAAGTTAGAGTATATATGTGGTAGAAAACCCTAATTTGAGGGTTCTAAACTTATTGTGTATGGACTACATACCAGAGAGTTTTTGATGAAAATAAGTGAAAGTTGATGAAATTGGATTAAATTTGTGACTGTAACCTTTGGAATCTATTTCTACATATGTTTTATTTTTTTCCCAATACTTATTTTGATTTGTAGCTACTTTTATTTTATGGTTTGTAAATTCTTTAGTTTCAGACAGTTTGTTGTCGAGTTTTGACAGTGAGGCAAAGATGTGGACCTAACTCCACTTCCCACCATTGGTTCTATACAGCCACTTGGGAATGGAGAATAGGTCCATGGAGCTTTGATATTCTAGAAGGAGGAGCTCTGGAGATGCATGCAAGAATTTTTAAGTACTTGCCCTAGGTGAGCTAGTTGAAGAGCCCGGTTAGGAAGAGCAAGTGACAGTTAGTTTAAAAGTTTAGGGGGTTGTTTTCATGAGCCATAAGGGCCATGAATGTAATGAATGATGTATTTAGGTACTCAACCATGTGGAGAAATTACCAAAACATCAACTTGCCAAGTTTTGAAGCCAAAGACCTAAAACAGGTCCAAAAATAAGAAACAAGCCATTTTCAAGAAACAAGGTGTACAGACAGTACTGAACCCTGAGACCTAGAAAATCCTTGTGGGTTTTTTCTTTACTTGAAGAGTACCAAAATTGATTTGGTGTTTCTTTGAATATTTTTCACTGAAAAAGTGTTGTCCTACTTTTTAGGAGGCCTATTTGGGGAAAAGGCTACAAGGCCTTAAAATTAGGAAACCTGAACTTGATGGAGAAGAGGCTCAACCTGGGAACTCTAAACCTATTTTGCAATCCAATAATGGATTTTATTGAAGCCCTGACCCTCCTGCAAATCCAAAATTAAGATTAGGGCTTGGAGTTATGTGTGGAGGAAAGTTCTTGCAAAACACAAGAATGGTGAACCTAACAAGATAGGAAGGCTCCTGGTTAAAGGGGAAGAATTGGATCTTTCCAAGTATAGGGGTGGATTGAGGAAGCCCTAGAGGTCCTAAGAGAGGCCTAAGAAGAGTTTCAATCAAACTCATGATGTTACCAAGGAGTCTCCCTATCATTGTCTTAGAGAAAGACTTCATCCCCTACCATAAAATTTCGGGGCCTAGCTTTTCTATCAAAAATATTCTTTACTCTAGTCTGGTGTTCAGTAATTTTGTCAACCAAAGCCTCCCTTTCTTCTTCTAATTTAAGAAAATACATGATTATTTTCTCCAAAGAGTCTTTAAATGTCTGGTGTTACATAGCCATTAGCTGCTTCACTGTTGATAGTTCTAAAGAAATTCATACTTAAGATCCTACCCCATAGACCATCTCAAAAGAGGCCATGCCAATTTATCTCTTGGGGGTAATTCTATTAGCCCAAAGAGACTCATAGACTTTCTTGTTCCAGTTCTTACCACTGTCATCTACCAATTTCCCCATAATCATAATCAAATTTTTATTACTTGACTCTGCCTGACCATTGCCCTGGGGTAAATAATCTAATGAATGGGCTAGGGAGATTCTATGATCATGAAATAAAAGGGATAGCTCTTGTGAAGAGAAATAGGTAGCATTATCAGCTACAAACTTTTGGGGTACTCCAAAGCGCACAAGAATGTTATCTTTCAAGAAATCACACACCACTTGAGAATTTGCTTTCTTGGTCGGGATGGCGTCAACCCACTTAGTGAAATAGTCGATCATTTTTAGGATGTAAACATGGCATGTGCTTGACTGAGGGTTAATTAGGCTAATAAAATCTATTACTAATTGTTTAAAAGGCTCACTCACCACAACTAGTTTCAAACATAAGGTAGCTAATCGTGGTCTTTCATAAAAATATTGACATTTTTGACAATTTCTGACAAATGAATATGCATATTTGAACATCCCTAGCCAATAAAAACAACTTCAAAGGATCTTAAAAGCTATCACGGTTGAAGAAAAATGACCTTCATAGGGTTCTTCATGAATATTTTTTAGCAACTGCAATTGTTGACTTTTATCCACACATCCGAGGAAAGTTCTATCGAGACCCCTCTTGTATAAGGTACCTTGTGATATCACATCTTTTGCCACCTGAAGTCTCAAATTATTCCTTTCTTTGGTTGTTAACCTTGCAAGGTGTTCTCCATAAGTTAATAAGTATGCTATGTCACAAAACCAAGAGTCTGTCAAACTGACCATCGATACTTGCGATGTCTCACCTTCTAATCCTTCAGATTGATTTAAGTTCTCTGCTATAAATTTATAGATACCTCCTCCCCTGACTAGCTTAGTTGGTTTTATTGTCATGTCATATTCTTGAGTTTTTTTTACCCATGTTTGTCTCATGTTCATGGCTATTTCTTGATTGGTGAGAAGGGCTTTCACCGCTGAGTCAGGTACATACACTATGGAGTGAGAATTAAGGATATAGAACCTGAATTGCTTAACCAATTTTACAACAGAAAAAGATTGTTTCTCTATAGGATAATATTTTAGCTCATGATTTTTTAATTTTGTACTCATGAAAGCAATAGGTGTTTCATTTCAAGAAACATCCTTTTGAGTTAAAACTCCTGACAAGGAGTGATTAGAAGCATAACAGTAAATAAAAAAATCTTTCTTGTAGTCAAGATAAACCAGAGTGGTGTCATTTTCTATAGCATTTTTTATCACATTAAAGGCCTTCTTACCCTCTCCTCTCCATTTAAAGGGTTTCTTTTCACTCATCATTCCCACGATATGCCTAGTCAATTCATAAAATTCTTGAACAAAGGCTCTCAAGAAGTTGATCAGGCCAAAGAAAGATTTGACTCCTATCCTAGTTGACGGTAGGCTATTCTGTTGGATTGCCTTTAATCTTTCAGGATTGATTATGATTCCTTCTATGGAAAGGATGTGACGTAATAGATTCCCTTCTATCACACCAAAAATTGACTTCTTAGGGTTAAGCAATATACCATGCTCTCTACACCTCTGAAGGACTGATTGAAGGTGTCTTAAATGATGCTTCCTTCTCTTAGAGTAAACTATCAAATCATTAAGGTAAATTACTACTATCATATTTCTCATGCCTATAACAGAAGAATCCATAGCTCTCTGAAAAGTATCCCGTGCATTGATTAATCTGAAGGGCATTTGGTTGTATGCAAATGTTCCCCATGGTGTTGTAAAGGAATTTTTGTGCTTATCTTCATCTGACACACTAACTTGATTATAACCTAAAAATACATCTAGGAGAGACATCATTTTAGATCCTGCCACAGTTTGTAAAACATGATCCATTTTAGGAAAGGAGTAATTGTCTTTTAGACTGGCTTGATTCAAGTTATGGAAATGAATAGAGATACTTATTTCCCTAATTTTCTTTCTCACCGGGATGATATTTGTGATCCATATTGAGTGATGAATGGGGTAAATAATCCTTTCCTTCAACATCTTGTCTACCTCCTTTAGAATGGCTTCTAACACCTTGGGATTGTAACTCTGGAGCTTTTGCCAAAAAGGGCTAAAATCTGGTTTTAGGGGAATATGGTGGCTAAATTTTTCTTTCCAGAAATCCTTTAAGTCATCGTAGTTCAAGGAAAACACATACACATAGGTAGTCAGCAAGACTTGCAGGTTTTTATTTTCTTGGTTAGATAGATTTTTTCCCACAGATATCCATCGGGGTTATGTTGAAGTGTTGATATTTATTTTATTATATTCTTTTAACACTTCTGAATGTTGACCTCTCTTGAGATATAACTCTCATCCTTCCTTGAAAAAAAACTTTCCAGGGAGACCAATCCTTTAGGAATTTTATTAATTTTTATCTTAACAACCTATTCTATTGGAAAAGACTCTAAACTGGCCTCTTCATACCATTCATCCACTCCCTCAAAATAAATAGAAGAGAAGGCTTCCAAACATTCCATAAAATCATTTATTCAGGCAACATCTTTAAAAAGTTGAAGGTGTTCAATGTTTTCAGGAACAACAGGCCTATATATCATCTCAAATCTATAAGTATCCATCTTGAAATCTGGATGTGGGAGAAATAGGGATGCTAATACTGCTAGGGACTCAGCTCGTGAGTTTAAAATTATTGAAACTGCTTCTATATAAAAGTCTTTAATGGCTTCAATTAAATTCCAGATAAAACTCCTATAATGTTTCAAACACTCATTCTTAACTATAAATTGGTCTTTTACCTATTTGACTATCATCTTTGCATCACCTCTTACTACCAGTACTTTAATCCCATGCTTCTTTGCTTCTTGTAATCCTAATAAGAGAGACTTTTCATCAGCAATGTTATTACTATTTTTAAAATCTAATTTATAGGAGAAAGGGAGACATTCACCTTTTGGACCTTTTAGTACCACACCAGCTCCAGATCCAGCACTAGCACAACTACCATCAAAATCCATAAACCAAATCTGATTGTGCTCATCACAAGCTACGGGGGCTAGAGAAACCTCCTCTGAGAAAACCATATAATTACCAAATTCATAATCTTGAAAAAGAATTTGTGCCTTTGGATCATCGAAAGGGAAGACTGTATATTTATTTTTCTCTGATGTTTCTAACTTAATGTTCCTCTTTCCTATGGGGATAACTCCTTCCAACCAGTCCATCTTAATTTCTCCTCCCATATCCCTACAAATTTTTTTTCTTAAAAGCATCCATAACTTGCGGGTATATCAGCTACTAGGATAGTTAACTTTAATCTCTTATCAGGGTAGGCCATTAAAATAGCTTGAGTATCCTTTATTTGACCAATTAAAGGTACCTACTTACCGTCCATGGAATATCATCTTACAAAGGTCTTGGTTAGGGTCAAACCTAGGGCTTTGGCAATAAATTATGGCATGATATTAGTGGAGACACCTGAGTCTATGATACAACTACTCAACTTGAGGCCATTAAGGAGTAGAGAAATATAAAAGGGTCAGGTTTGCTGAATTCATCAACTTCACATTTCACTTTCGAGGCAGAAGTAGAGGCTAAGTCATCTCGATTTATAAAGACAGGTGGGTTAACTATGGGAATTTGAACAGGATTGTCACCTTTCTCTATAGTACACTGATTGGTTGGTTTTGGGTAGCTGCAAAGGGTCACCTTTGACATATTTCATCAACTTATCAAGTTATTTGGGGTTTAATCTCAAGTATTTTGTAGGGGAAATTTGTATAGTAGATGACTTGTAGAATTCAATGATATCAAAAGAATATGTGACAACATCTTTTTGTACAAATTTAAAATCATGAGTTTCAGGACTAGAGGGATAAGTATTACTTATAAGCTCTTTGGTCTTTTGAAAGGTACTTGATGATGCTGGAGTGTACTTAGAGGTCTTTTGCCTATAATTCAACATAGCACATGTTGGGTCTTGAAGAGTGACCAAACTATCTCATCTTTAAGAGTCAGATTCGTATTCAAAATAGTATGATCTAGATTTTCCAGGTCCCTCTTGAGCTATCTCCTCTATAGTTACATTTCCCCAGTGTATCTTTTGTTGCTTCCATTTGAACATGCCTCAATATATCTGGGAAAGAACTACCATCATGATCTATCGTCAGGTGAAAAGAGCATATGATCGCTTCCTTTGGTGCCGCTTTAAGGGATAATCTTGTATGATTTGAAGGAAATAGAGGGGGTTTACCATGCCATTGGTTAGGTTGTTTATGACTATTATCTTGATACATGGGAGGATAGGAAGATCCTTGTTTTCGTAACTACCTTTTCAAGGCAATCACATCATTCATGAGTCTTTAAACAACCAGGTCTTTGGAAGAAGGTAGAGAGGCTTGAGAATGGGGTACTTGTACATATTTTCTCTATTTCCCCACCATGATGAGATCATCCTCCAATTCAGTGGCTTGGCTTTGGGAAGTGTCTAAGTCTGTGGGTTTACTTCTTCTTAGGTGATAACTTATGTCTAGGAGCATGGAGTTCACAAAAAAATATTGTTGGTTTTCCTGAGTCGGCTTTTTGGCAGTAGGGATTCTATGAATAACCTTATTGTACCGAGCCACATAATCCCTCATGGGCTCATGAATCTCTTTCTTCATTTGTGTTAATTGTTACAGTAGAGAATGTTCATCCTCAGCGCATTTAAAATGGTTTTCAAACGTAGTTTTCATGGTTTTCCAATTTGTAATGGACCCAATGGGTAAGTGACCAATCCATTTTTCTGCTCCCTCTGTTAGAGATTTACCAAAGAGCCTAACAGATATATCTTCATGTTTTACTTCTAATATAGTGGTTGTTATATTGAATGCATTGAAATGTTCATCCACTGAGACTTTATCATCTCCAAAAAATTTGGGTAGGACATCTTTAATACCCTTAGGGATGGCACGATGAGCACCTAGTGCAAGAGGGCTAATTTTTGCACCCCATGGTTGAGCCATAACTGTGAATGGAAAGAGTTTTACAAGTGGAGGCACTTGGATGCCAGATAGGTTGAAAGATTTCTAGAGTGGGTATGTATTTGATGGAGCCTTAGGCGGGGAAGGAGGTCTACTCTTGGCTTTTGGATTTGGAACCTAGGCAGTTGGAAATTGGAGGTTTTGTAATCTTCCATAAAAAGTATCAAAAATGCCCTCCCTCCTTTGGGACCTGGTGGATGGTCGAGAATCCAGTATTATGTTTTCTATTTCCTTTGGATAGCTCTATCAACAATTTTTGCTTCTTGAGCTATTGGAAGACCTTGTAGCCACTCTCCTATATCTTACTCTTCTTCTAAAACTAAGAGAACTTGCTGGTATTGATGATAGCTAGTTTTTAAATTCCAAGCAAGGGTATTCAAATCAGCAAATATATCTTCTTGGGTGTGTTGCAAGTTCAAGTATGGTTGAATAACTAGAGACAATTCCTCTTGATTAGGTATTACAAAGGATGGTAGTACCATAATTATTCATCAAAGAAAGCATTTAAAATAGGTCTACAATTTTTAGCGCTACCCAGTAGAGTCGCTAAAATTTTTTTAAAGAACAGATTTGTCCTTCAATATATCTTTAACAAAATAACTCTATACCCCTTTTGAAAGACAAATAACAACTAACAGTTGGGTAAGTGTTCTTTACTCACTTCTCTCTTAATTTGATCTTAGGTAAAGCTCCGTAGGAATGATTTTCAATATTTAGATAACAATAATTTTAAATTTTAAATTTTAACCTAAAATTTTATAAAGCCACTTTCTCATTCTTAGATGAGAAGCTTGACAATATTACCTCAAAAAAGATAAACAAATATAGAGAAGAAATGAAAAAAGAACAATTTTTCTAGTAGAAATGATTGCATGAAATTAAATGATCATCAACTATAACACAACAGAATATGGATTGAATCAGGCTATGATGAATCCACATAAATACACCATAGAATAAAACAAAATGTCAACACAGAACACTTGTTTATTCATTTCAAATAACACAGATCTGAAAGCTTAATCATTTTATATTTTAAAATTGCCACACAAAACCATGCAAAATGTGTTTTTCAATAGTAATGTCACACTCAGTCAATATTTGTTACCCAATTTCTAAAAACTACCAAACCAAAAATTAAAGTATTTTGTTATGATAATTTTTCCGAACCCTTTTTATGTTTTTACTACCAATACTTATAATTTTAAAACACCGAGAGGTCTTCCTAAAAACACGACCTCTCAGGTAAGTAGTTATAAAATGAAACCAAAATAAAAAGGACAGTTGTCCTTAAGAGTTTTGCATGCAATTCAAAGAGAAACTAAATGTCTAAATCAGGCTCTTTTTCCATGGTGTGATCCTCACTCCCCACTGAGTTTCCATATTGTTCAACAGTAGACTGGTGGGCTTCCACTCTTTGTATGCTTGGCTCAGATCTTTTGTGATCTACAGAGGTGGGAGCTTTGAGTTCACGATTCTGTCCATTGAGGCCTCTTTACTCCATTTCAGCTTCTTTATCTTTTCCATCAGCCAAGATAGTTGATAAATGCATAGGTACAACATTGAATTTATCCTCGCCATTTGTGGGAGATATGCAGCCTTCAGATTAGCTTTTTCTTTGATTATTTTCATGGCTGAGTCAAAGACTAATAGGGCTCCTTTTAATTCTTGTTCTTCATAATTTGTTGGGTAGGTGTAGGTGAAATTGGTAAATTTCAATTCAATCAGAGTATCTTTCTAAATGTGTTAGGCCTCAGCTTAATACTCCTTTGTTTTAGTGATGGTATTTCTAATGGTAGAAATTCTCTAGCTTATATTCTCTATGAGAATGAAGAAGACTGATTCCTCAGTGAAATTTAGTGATTTCTCCATGCAGAACTTACTAAAACCATACCTTTCTATTTCCAGGAATTTCCTCATCACAGAGACCCATTTCTCTTCTTCCCATCCCAGACTTGTTGTTGAGTCTGTAATTCCCCCATTATATCCTTGGTATCATGGACAATGACATGTGAGTCCCTGATATATTGTTGACCACTATTGAATACCTGAGCCATCCATTCATCCACAAAGGAGATTAAAACACGTCAATGCTGAACTTGATTTAGTATTTTTTTCTTTCGACTAAATTTAGATTAAAGATTTGAGGGGACTGGACCAAAGGTGTAGTGTCAAAATTGCAAAATACATTGATAAACTATGATAATGACACTATGGTCTACATTTTTTTTCTTTACTATCCTGCTAAGACGTCATCAACATTTGCTGAGTGGTTTCTTTAAACAAATGATTTTTACCCACCCTATCCATGGTTCCCAACTCAATTTTAGTTACCTTAAATTCCTCTGTTGCAACTCCATGGTTTTCTTCTTTTGGCTTGTAAGTGGCCACTTTAACAGTGCATCTCCCTGTCTTTGTGTAAAAAAACATCCGAGCAGTGCTCTTGACCTTTTTAGTTTCCTCTGAACATATTTACTCACAATATCCTGTACTGGGATAGAAACATAAACCAGACTTCACTTCTTTCTCACAGATGTGGTCATCTATTTTGGTGTCATACATGTTGCAGTCAATTTCTTAGTTGTCTATGCAGGTGCATCCATCATATCCAATGTCACATCATCTAGAACAAAAATTTCTTTTCTTACCTGTTCATCTTCTCCAATCTGGTAACTCATGTCACCAAATTTAAATCATCCAAGTTGATCATCTCTACACTCTCCTGTTCCATCTATTCTTTATTTTGAGACTAGGTCCTTGATTTGGTGATCCGCTAAGGTGAGACTATAGGCGAGGATTCTCCAACAGGATTCTTCTTGGAACTTGTACTTTGCTGCTTCCCCAAGGAACCTGCATTGTCAATCAGTTCATGAAGATTAGAAAGAAGGGAATGGGAAGATAAAGATGAAGTTTTAACTTCAATTGATTTAGGACTAGATTGATTTCTTCTTTTCTATAGCCACTTCTTATTCAAATGAAGTACATGTTGCTTTCTCTATTTAATATCATCTTCTTCATCTGCTTTCCAATCTATACCATATTCTTCACTTTTCATGGATTTGTTAAAAATTGGTTCAATCAAGGTTGAACTGTCATCAGTAACCCCTTCCACCTTGAATTGTATCCTCATAGATAGAATCTAGGATATGCACAATCTTCTATGTTCTCTTTCTCTGACTTGAGATTCATCAGAGCAGTCCTCCCAAAAATCTTCAAGATGGGGGATGGGAATCATATCAGACCTGAGACCTAGGCTTCCACTGGAAAAGTTGTTATTGTCAAACCATGCTCTTTGTGTATAAAATTTTAAATCAAAATGCTTCAAATCACTCCCAATTTTGAATGCATCTTCCATTGAAGAACACAAAAATTTACCTAGTTGTATTGGAAACACTTTTTCCCATTCTTCCTTTGGGATGTATCTCTTAAGCATAGTGGCAAGTTTCCTACAGACTTCTGCAAGAACAAAATAATCGAAGGCATACCTAGGCAACCTCATGGGAGAACCTTCAAAGACACCAACCCTAATATAGGCAAATCACAAACCCCTAAGCTATTGAGCTCATCATTCTAGTAGAGTCTCTAATCAGTTCAAAACAAAGCTTTCCCAAGAACGTATCATGTAGTCTTTTGTAATTTTGAATTATATTTCTTATGTGCAAGATTGGGAAATATTTGTACACACACATACCATCTAAAAAGGGCTCATGAGGCATCCCACTCCATTATCTACTATAGGATAAATAATAAATAAGATAAGATGACATGAAAAATCTACTCATAGTAAGTTTTGAGCTATTAAGCTACTCTCTCATGGAGCTAGAAATTAACTTAGCCTAGTCTAGTATTTGTTTTTCCTCCAGAACAATTTTAACATAACCAAATAACCAATTAGAAAATAAATAAGCTTCCGGGGACCCTCTCACTATTTGCAGCATCACCATAACATCAGTGATATAGGACTGTACATGACTTATGTTGAAATTTTTGGGTAGGCACGACCCTCCCCTCTGAGGGTTTAATAACCAGTTTTTTGCCATGGAAGTATGATTTCCATCTGAATTTTCTTTGAATTTGACAAGGGATTGTGCAGGGGAAAAGCCACAAAAGGTCTGCTCTAGAATGTGGAAATCTAAGGAAACAATTTTGCTATTAACAAACAATAAGACACTTCCATCTTTTTTTAGAATAGACTTAGTTCTTTTGTCATAATTTCAAATGCATTCATAAATCAACTCAGGGAAAATTAAGGTGGGAGAGAATGTAGTGGAAATACAGAGTCCACTATGTAGAATTTGCAAGGCTGGAATTTTTTCTAGGGAATTGGAAAGCCTTTCTGGTAACCCTTCTAAATCATAACACTCTAGTTCGGTATCTATCACAACTGGTCCTTCACAAACCAAACTCAAAATACTCCCAAATAAGTGGAAAGAAGACTTCATATCTGTATCAATCTTGTAACTACCACATAATTCTTTGAATATTTTGCAACTTTAAATTTAAAACACTACAGTGAGGGCATCCTAACTCATTCTGTTCTGTAGAAACCTCTAAATACTGGAGCTCCAAAGTCCTTACCATCAGGCTACTCAGCTGTCGATAGCGACAATATTTAAAAATATGAATAGAATAAAGGGCTTAAATAAAGATTGTGAATGATTTAATCATTAACTACAAATCTTTATGGTAATAAAAGAAAAAAGTGTGATGTGACAATTTATGCATGCAATTCATTAATGTTACTTGCACAAAATTTGATGTCGTACGAATTAATGATTGATTTGACACCTAAAGCATATTTAACCAGTGCCACTACTTTTCTGCATTAAATGCCCTCATTTCCATAGGACCCACTACTGAGTTGTCTAAAACTTACCTTTTCTTTGTCATCTCATGTCATCCTTGAATGCTCTTGAACACCCTTGAACAAAGTTCAAGATGATTCCCATGTACTCAATATTTTTCAAGCCTTTCGATCATATGAATCAATCTTTAAACAATAGATCCCATAATGATATGTGCAAGTCCTTTTCCTTTTCACACAACCTCAATATTCCCACCACTTGTAAACATATAACATTTTAACCAACTTAATGCACCAGTAAATTTGTGTTAGAAATAAGAACCAACTTGAACTACCTTGAACCGGCTTGAACTAAGTTCAAACCTATTCAAGGTTGTTCAATAAAATTGTTAGCAAATAACCTTTAAACTTTTTGAAGCATGACAGCACCACATGACCGAAACATTTAGTGAATGATTGGACTCAAAACTATTAAAGCACTTAATATTATCATAAATCATAATGGTGACTCAATAAATCACTTAAAAAGGAAAAGTACCAGACTTGGACTAACATTGGCTCTGATTGGGGACTGCTTTTGTCAAAATGTAGAGAAATCAAGACTCTGGTTTCGTAAAATACATAAATTATTCAAAAGAACTTCACAACAATAGGAACGGAAAGAAAAATGATTGGAAAAAAAACTAAACCTAATATATACATTCATTCACATGACATAGGACTCAGAGATTGAAATTTTTTAGGTCTTGACCATTGTAGGAAAATGGAAAGACTTTTCCATCCAAGTAGGCCAATCTAAAAGTATTAGATCCTAACTCTTTTGCAAAAAAGAAGGGTCCTTTCCATAGAGATTAGAACTTTCCATGGGCTCTATTGGGTTCCTTCCTTTTGTCCCAGAGCAAGACTTCATCCCCTACCATAAAATTTTAGGGCCTAGCTTTTCTGTCAATAATATTGTTTACTCTAGTCTGGTGTTCAGTAAATTTTTCAACCAAATCCTCCCTTTCTTCTTCTAATTTATGAAAATACATGATTATTTTCTCCAAAGAGTCTTTAAATGTTTGTTCTTCAATAGTCATTTGCAGCTTCATTCCTGATAGTTCTAAAGGAATTGATACTTGAGCTCATACCCCATAGATCAACTCAAAAGGGGCCATGCCTATTGATCTCTTAGGGGTAATTATATTAGCACAAAGAGCCACATAGAGTTTATTGTGCCAGTTCTTACGACAATCATCTACCAATTTCCTCATAATCATAATCACATTTTTATTACTTGATTCTGCCTGACCATTTCATTGAGGAAAATAATCTGACGAATTGGCCAGGGAGATGCTATGATAATAATAGAAAAGGGACAGCTCCTATGAAGAGAAATAGGTAGCATTATCAACTACAATATTTTGTCGCACTCCAAAGTGCAGAAGAATGTTATCTTTCAACAAATCACACACCACTTGAGAATTTGCTTTCTTGGTTGGGATGGCCTCAACCCACTTAGTGAAATAGTCAATTGTTGTTATGATGTAAACATGGCTTGTGCTTTACTAAGGGTTAACTTGGCCAATAAAATCTATTCCCCATTGTTTAAAAGGCTCCCTCACCATAATCAGTTTCAAAGGCAAGGCAGCTAATCGAGGTCTTCCAGAAAACAACAAACATTTTTCATAATTTTTGATGAATGCATATGCATCTTTGAACATCCCTAGCCAATAAAAATAGTTTTGAAGGATCTTAAAATTTGTCACCATGGAAGAAAAATGATCTCCGCAGGGTTCTTCATGAAATTTTTTTAGCAACTGCAACTATTGACTTTTATCTACACATCTAAGGAAAGTTTCGTCAAGACCCCTCTTGTATAAGGTACCTTGCCATATCACATATTTCCCCACCTGGAGTCTTAAATTATGCCTTTCTTTGGGTGTTAACCTTATAGTTCATTATCCATAAGTTAAAAAGTATGTTATGTCACAAAACCAAGAGTTTGTCTAACTGACCAACAATACCTAAGATGTCTCACCTCCTACTCCTTTGGTTTGATTCAAATTCTCTGCTATAAATTTATAGAGACCTCTTCTCCTGACTAGTTTAGTGGGTTTTATTATCAAGTCATATTACTAAATTTTTGTTACCCATGTTTCTCTCCTGTTCATGGCTATTTCTTGTTGGGTGAGAAGGGATTTCACCACTGAATTAGGTACATACACTATGGAGTGAGAATGAAGGTTATAGAACCTAAATTGCTTAACAGATTTTACTACAACAAAATTTTGTTTCTCTATAGGAGAATATTTTAGCTCATCCTTTTTAAAGGTTTACTCATGAAAGAAATAGGTGCTTCATTTCAAGAAACATTCTTCTGAGTTAAAATTCCCAACAAGGAGTGATCAAAAGCATAATAGTAAATATAAAAATATTTCTTGTAGTCAGGATAAACCAGAGCGAGGGTATTTTCTACATCAATTTTGATCACATTAAAGGCATTCTTGCCCTCTTCTTTCAATTTAAAGAGTTTCTTTTCACTCATCAGAGCCAAGTGCCTTGAAGAAGAAGCCTAACAGCTTAAGGCCCCGTTTGTTTGCAGGAATTGGAATTGAGTGAAAACCTTATTATCACAAAACCAGGTTTTGAAATCCTGGTTTTGCATCTTGGGGAATTGGAATTTGACTCAAAACCTTATTATATCAA
>MU224363.1:5425179-5468411 GCA_018584345.1 Thuja plicata
AACATACAAAGACATCATACAAGTTCTGAACAGGGGTTTCCTTTGATTTTCATTAAAAATTATCTGAAACTATACATTGCAAGACCATGAACACAAAAAATTAAGACTCAAAAGCCTGGAAGCTACCTAGCAGCATAAATTTCAACATCTATATATACTATTGAGAAGACAAGAGATATAGAGGAATTTGAGAAAACTAATTTTTTCACTGACACCTGTCAATTCCTCCCAAAATATCTGAAATTGATCTCTTCTGCAACTCCAAAAATCTGATTTGATCTGCACCCAAAAGGATTGCAAAATCTAAATCTTTATCTTAAGACCTTTCCAACGGTATATAACACTTAATATTTTTGATAAAAAATGCTCCTTGAATCACTAAGAAAACTTTGCCTTCCTGTGCACATTTCTTAAATAATTTTGAAATATTTGAAATCTTTTCAATAGTCAAACTATTGAATTGAAATGACATTTTAAAATATGTATATTTTAATCCCTTTTTCTCACAATACACCAGAATTGGACAAGTGGCACCTCCTGGTTGGTTCTAAAAATTCATCACTGCATAGCCTATGCGACTGCGCGATGAGCTAAATTGCCAACTCGCATGCATTTTGCATTGCCTTGAAAATCATGCGCGACTGCACGACGAGCTCATTTTGGTCTGCGACTGAGCGACGAGCTACTTGTGCGACGAGCTAAATCGCCAACTCGCATGCATTTTGCATTGCCTTGAAAATCATGTGCAACGAGCTCATTTTGGTCTGCGACTGAGTGACGAGCTACTTGTACGAGTGCGCGACGAGCTAAATTTCCAACTCGCATGCATTTTACATTGCCTTGAAAATCATGCGTGACTGCGCGACGAGCTCATTTTGGTTCGCGACTAAGTGACGAGCTACTTGTGCGAGTGCGAGACGAGCTAAATCACCAACTCGCATGCATTTTGCATTGCCTTGAAAATCATGCGCGACTGCGCGACGAGCTCATTTTGGTCCGTGATTGCGCGACAAGCTAAATTCTAGTCTGCAACTACAAATACTTAGATGACCATAAATTTTGATTTTCAATCTGGGTTTTTCTGAAATATTTTCTGTAGTGTGCACACATGGTCATCTCAAACATATTAAAAATTTAGCTTGACCTAGTTCGTATTTTTGGAGATATGATTAAATACATGACTGGATGTGCTCCCACTATACTTGCTTAGTGAAATGTGTTGAACCCACTCCCCAAGTGGTATTTCATGAAAAAACATCAGGTCTCTTTTTGCATGCATTTAAAGCAATCCTTCTCTGTAACCTTTTAGGGAAATTTTTACTTAGTAACTCCAAATTTCTTCAAAATTTTGAGAGTACTAACAGTATGCAAATTGAAGAAAGCACTCTATGGTCTTAAATAGGCCCCAAGAGCTTGGTATGAGAGAGTCGATGGTTATCTTACCAAGATTGGATTCAAGAAAGGAGCCTGAAAAAAAATTCTGAAACCAAACAGCCTCAGTTTTTGTACTCAGCTTCAATAGAAGATGGACCAATAAAAAATTTATTCTTGCTCTTTAACAAACTAGCACTTGCACCTTCTGGATGCAAGGGGTTAGCCGATTTTGTGTGAGGCACTATTATTGGATAACACATATAAACTTTTGTCTAAATACTAAATATTCTACATGATTCACAGAACACTGTATCTGTAAGAAAGATTTCCAAAAATGCAATAGAGTACAAACCTTAATCCATGAACTCAAAAACATCCAATTTTGATTTTATTTTCATAAATGATATTCAATACAGTAAAATTGAGTTGTTCTCAAATATTAGCAACTTCAAATATTCACAAACTTGACAAATTGAAGATTTCAAAAAGATAACAATTTCGCTCATCAAGATATCCATTTGGGTGAAGGGAAATTTCAAATATTCACAACTTGACAAACTGAAGATTTCAAAAAGATAACAATTCCGCTCATCAAGATATCCATTTGAGTGAAGGGTAACTTCAAATATTCACAACTTGATAAACTGAAGATTTAAAAAAGATAACAATTCCGCCCATCAAGATATCCATTTGGGTGCTCTGGCCCTTAACCCATATTTACATGATAAATATGATGGTTTTCATCTCTCCTCTTCACATTAGAACTATCCAGCTTGAAGTTGTTTAATCATGGCATTAGGAGACTTTCATACACCTTCAATGAAGTTTTATTTTAAGAAACATTAAGTTACTTCAATTGGTATGAACACCAGATTGTTGTACAAATATTATTGTCATTCTAATATGGTTGAGTTTACTGATACATTTTTTCAAATAGTTCACAGGCCATTTCTGTGCATGTTTCACAGCTGCAATTTGGAATTAGTACCATATGCAAAGCTTATTTATTTTAGGAAATCTGGAGAAGGTACGACTTGTCTTCGTAGAGATTTTATGGTATGTAGTGTTACTAAATCCCAATTTGCAATCTAATGTTTCTTATTTTCTCTAGCATTTCCTGAAAAGGCAACATTTCTATAAGCAAATTCCACTTCGGTAATCTTGAGGCATACCTTAGAAAATGATTAAAACTAACTATTTGAACCAATTTCTCAGATATAGGTAGGGCTCTTGATAAACCAGCCTTATATATGGCAAAAAAAGCTAGCTGAGGGACATGACTACTACGACTGTCAACAATCCCATTCCTATGCATTTTCCCACGATTATTGAATTTTTTCCTTTATCAAGATCATAGTTTTATATGATTCCAGTAAACTTTTATTCAAGAACAAAGGATGAGCGATGACCAATGATCAATCCAGACAAACAAAAAAAACCCAAGAATGAAAAACAGAGCTTGAGGATTATACGATTCAGGGCACTTTCACCTTCCAAGGATGCATTTTTTTCATCATATGTTAATGTTGTGATCCCAAAGAAAAGAAATCCAACAACTAAGTTGTCATCAATCTAATGTTAATGTGTTCTATAAGTAAGAAAAAAATAAATTCTAACACTAACATTTGTCAATGTTACACTTTGATTCAGATTGTCAATGTTATATACTTTCTGTCATATATTTGTCTATCTTTTTCCATTCATTTGTAGAGAAGATTACCCAAAATCATTTCCAAAGACATTTTCCTATATACAAACGAGTGATTTAGCTAACACATTGATATGAATAAGAAATAAAGAGATCAAGCACTCAGACATGTTTAATCTTCAGTAGCTAGACAGAGGGCTTACTGATCACTATGCAACTAATCATTTAAAAGAAAAACATAAATTTACAAAGTTCTTAGTCACTTTGAAATAGGAGCATCCAAATATACAAATGAAGAAACCTGAATGTTACATTAATTGAGCTGACACAACTCTAATTCATGCTTGTAGTGAGTATGACAGCCAACATATTGCAAAATTTACCTTTGATCCAACCAAAATGCCATGGGTATGTATTGTTAAATTTTCTCCTCGCCAATTTAAATTTATCTCATGGGCAATTTTTTAAGTTTAATTTATGATACTTTTTCTCCAGACTCCCACTCTCAAACACTTAACTTGATATCAGAGAGATGTGTTTGTACATGAAATGGTATGTTTCTATATTGAGCATCTTTCATTGAATATCGAAGTTAACTATGTAAAGGATATTACAAATTCATTGCATCAAAGAAGAACACATTTGAAAATGGCCTTTTCTTAATTTGCAAACAATTTACAAATATTTACTAGTTGTTTGAATGTCATTAGAATGATCTACTTGAGCTACCTGGTCATAAATAAGTAGTCAACAAAGGACAGATTTTGTCTATTACAACAAAGGAAAACTCATAGAGCTTTCAATAATTTTCAATGTGGATGAAAAAATTCATTGTCAAACCTGAGAATTGCTAAAGGGTATAGGCTCAGCTCAACAAATACAGTTCACGTCAACCACCATATGGGGTCAAACATAAGAAGGCAACAGTTTCAGTAAATCTCTCATCTTCACAATTTTAAGGAATAAATGCACTACTGATCCACCATCTCAAGATGTAGTATTTAGAAGACCTTTTCTTTATCCTTCCTATGTATGCTAACAGTTTTCAGAGACCACCTTGGAGGATAAGAAAGATTTCACTTATTCATCTATAGAAGCAAATGACAATGTGGGAAACATGTGCCTATGTTAGTATTTAAAATCTAAAAGTAAAAGTTCATTAACGAGTTTCTTCCCAATCTTGTAAAGCATAATAATATAATTATATTCTTTATTCTATTTTGATAGTTTTGTATCTAGGCATGTTTTATATATGCTTACAATCAGATTAATAGATTAAGATATATGCAGTGGGATATGTGTGAGCATATTGCAGATGCAGGGATGACTCCAGATTATTCCTAGTGGTTTCCTTGCCACATATTTCCTTGGTTCACTGATCTAGGTGAACCAATTCTTGATATAGATAATCCTTCTGATGATGATGATGATGATGGCGGGGGTCGATGAGTAGGTGGGAGATAGAGAGTATAGAGAGTACTAAGATCCCAAAGAGTTCCTCAATGAGATGGGGATAGAGGAGATGGAGGACCATAGATGAGGGGTGGTCATATAAGGCCATGGATGAGAGGTGGGCATGTACGAGGGAGAGGTGGTGGGTATAGGATTAGACCATTACAGGAAGTACCGGTAGCGATATGAGGTTAGAAATGATAGAGACTCATGAGACAGGCTAAGATACATGTTGTGAGACAGGGTGATGGTCCACATATTCCAACACAATAGGTGCCTATAGCTCCTCGATTCCAGCATGATAGGTGCCTCAGATATAGGTACAACCTTAGGTGGAGTCACAACCATATTTAGGTACTATTACTAGATTAGAGAAGGATGTGCAAGGATTGCAGACTAGTCTAGCTACAGTGACCAACATGATAGATTAGTTTGGTTTGATGATGTAGACATTCATGGCCAAGATGGATCAAATAGCTAGTGGTGCTAGTTCTAGTCGGGTACCTCTTACTACACATGATAGATTAGGAGCTAGAGATCCAGATGGTATAGGTGGTATAGGTGACATAGGGACAAGAGATGCATCAGGTGCCACTAGTGGGTCATGATTGATATTGATATATCATTTGGATCATATGTATTGCATTTTGATATATCAAATGTTTATTTGATCAAGACTTTGATGTACCATTTTGATATGATGTAGCTTTGATTATGTCAAACATTTGATTTATATTTATGATGATGACTTAATCACTGTGATTTCCATGATGATATGTGAGAGAATTTATTTGATGTTATGATTCTATATGATTTGTATGATACATTTTATTTCTACATGCTATGGATGCAACACCTTATATATGACATAATTAGCTAAATGAATATGTATGCAAGTCTATTTCTATATGCTTTCAATTTTATGATGAATGCAATCTAAATGATAAATGTAATGTAATGATCTTAATGATTGCATGTTTATGTTGTTGTATTTTGATAATGCAATATTTCAATAAAGTTTACTTATGTGAATGATGATGATTTTTATATAAGTTGGAATATAAATAATGTTTAATGATGTATAACTTGTCTAAATAATGAATAATGTTTAATGAATGAAATAATAAATACACAATAAAGTGTTCATAATTGATTGATTTGAACCAAGATAAGGATATCAACTATTTGAATAATTACCCCCCTTGAACTTAGGAAATCCCCTAAATGTAATTAATCTAAGAATTAAATGCAACTAATTTTCACTTTTGTCTTTGTGAAAGAAATGCAAAAGAAGGTATATTATCATCATTGAGTTTTTTTTGTGAACTAGGAGAAAGTACAATCATCACTGATTGGATAACCATATCATGAATACTTATTTCATCATTTTTTTAGCCATTAGAAACTAGTAAAACCCTCCCTAGTTTAATAGTCAACTATGGGAGTCTAGATGTCGGTTTCATCACATTCAATGTTGAAATTGGATTTTTCAATTTTCTCTTTTTCAATTTTTTTCTTTGATTTTTTTATTTTTCTTTTTTTGGATATTATGAAGGCACCTATTTTCTAGGTTTTCACAAAGACAACCATTTTTTGATCTTTTGAATGTTTTTGGTTTCTTCATGCTCAATTTTCCTCTTTTTATGCTTTTATGCTTTTCCTTTATTTTTGAACTTTTGATCTTTCTCATTTTTTTTGGATTTTGAACTTTTCTCATGTTGTTGGTTTTTCTAAAATTTTCTTATACACACAGAATGATGCTTAACGTATCAGATACACTTTCTTCTGATACTGTTTCAACCTATACTCTCTCATCTGTTCAGGTGTAAAACCTCTTTAAGTGGATGCTATTGATAGGTTCTTGTAGCCCATCTTCTTCACAATAAGCTAACTTCTATGTCCCCATTCCAAAATAAGAAGTAATAAAAAATGTCCAAGCCAATTTTCCTCCTATTTTCCTTTATTTTCTCTTTCTTCTTGTTTTGTAGGGTTTTCTCTCAACACTAAATCTCCCACTTGAAATGCTCTAGGTTTTATCTTTTTGTTGTAGTTCCTTGAGGTTCTATTTTGGCAAACTTTCAAGTGCTCATAAGCTTGTGTTTGATGTTCTTCTTACAAGTCCAATTATTGAAGTCTTGCAACCCTATCATCCTCATCATTGATCAATCCTTGCAATCAGAATCTCAAAGATGGTATTTAAACCTCCAAAGGTAGAACAATTTTTGCCCCATACACTAAAGAGAATGGTGTTTCCCCCATTGATGTTCTAATGCTTGTTCTGTAGGCCCACAATGCCGGGTTTATTTGTATATTCCAATCTTTTCCTAATTTTTCAACCGATATTTTCAATATCTTGAGGATATTCTTATTTGTAGCTGTGGCTTGTCCATTTCCTTGAGGATAATAACGGAGGAAGAATGGTGTGTGATGTGAAATGTCTAACATAATTCATCCACATCTTTATTCTTAAATTTGTTTCCATTATCCGCGATGATGGAATGAGGAATACCATATCTAAAAATGATGTGATTGAGAATAAACTTAGAGATTTGTTTACCCATTGCAATTGTCAAGGGCACAACTTCTACCCATTTTGTAAAATATTATGTTGCAGTTATAATGAATTTATGACCATTGGAAGAAGGTGGATAAATCATCCCAATAAGATCAAATCCCAATTGATAGAAAGGTCATGGTGTAATGATCAAGTGTAAATCTTGTGTAGGCACATGAATCATGTCTCCGTGATATTGACATTTTTGACACACTTTGACAAAGTGGCAAGCATCCTTTTCTAAGGTTTTCCAAAAATACCCCATGCGAAGGATTTTCTTGTCTAGGTTTAACCCACTCAAATGAGATCCAAAAATACCGTCATTAGTCTCTCATAAAGATAACTTTGACTCCTCATTCTCTACACACCTACGTAGTGTTCCTTCAAGAATTTTGTGATACAATGTGTCAGATAAGATAGTGTAATGAGCCACTTGGCGTATGAAGTACCATTTTTGGGTGCAGGTTTGGTCTAAAGGTAAATCTTGGTCTTTTAGATAGGTAAAGATGGGTCCATACCAAGGTTATTCATTCCATTTAAAAGGAAAATGATTTAAGTTGTAGGTAGTTCAAAAGCAGGTTTCACCAATTTTTCCACCAAGAACTCATACCTAGCATTCTGACCTGGAGTTTGAAGTAAGGATGCCAAAGTAGCCATAACATCTACTACTCTATTTTTGTCCTGTGAGTTTGTTCAAATGTGATCAAGAAAAAATATTTATTCAGTCATATACTATCCTTTTGTACAGAATCAACCTGTCATCCTTAGTTTCATACTCATCATTAATTTGGATGACAACCAATTGTGAATCGCCATACTTGCAGCTCGGTCACGTTCCATTCTAAAGACATTTTAATGCCTATGACTAAAGCTTCATATTATGCAATATTTTTGGTGCATGGGAACAAAAAATTTTAAGAATTAGGAATGGTGTATCCCTTCGGTGTGATCAATAAAATACCATCTCATGATTCATGCTAAGTATAAGATCCATCCATGCTTTTGCTTCCACATTTACTATCTCTGCATTTAGAAATTCTACTTGAATAAGACAAGTAGAAAATAAAATATTATTTGCCAATTGATCTACTATGACTTTTCCCTTGATATCTTTATGGTCCACATACTCAATATCAAATTCACTTAATACCATCACCCATTTAGCAATCCTTCCTGTAAGGGTTGTTTTTCTAAGCAAATACTTTAGTGAATCAATCTTGGCAATAAAATTAACCTTGTACATCAACATGTAATGTCATAGCTTTTCAGAATCAAAAACTACTACTAGGAAATCTCTCTCCATGAAGCTATAGTTTAAATCATATTTGATCAAGTTTCTACTTAAATAATAGATTGCTCTTTCTTTTCCCTCATCATCCTCTTATGCCAATTAAACCCCTAAAGAGCGCTTTGCTGCTGAAATATATAATAGTAAGGGTTTTCCTATGATGGAAGGCATAAAAATATGTGGATTCACCAAGTATGTCTTCAATAGGGTAAAATCTTGTTCACATTCATCATCCCATTTGAAAATAGTATCCTTGTGTAGCAATCTAGTAAAAGAGTGACATTTTTCTGCCAATTAAGAGATGAACCTTCTAATAGATTTAAGTCTTCCTTGTAGTGACCTCATTTGGCTAATATTTTTGGGTGTTTCCATTTCCATAATGGCTTCCACCTTTTCGGATCCACTTCTATCCCTTTTTCTGAAACTATGTAGCTCAATAGCTTTCCGGATTGGACACCAAATGCACATTTTTTTGGATTTAACCTTACTTTAAATTGCTCCAATCTTGTAAAGATTTTTTCTAAGATAGGTAGATGACATTTTATTTCATGTGACTTTTCTAAGATATGATCCACATAATATTCAAGAAAGGTATGCATCATGTCATGAAAACTTGTAGTCATTTCCCTTTGAGAGGTAGCTCCATCATTTTTAAGGCCGAAGGGAATAACATTCCAACAAAAAATACCCCAAGGGAAAGTGAAAGAGGTATTTTCTTGATCCTCACATGCAATTTTGATCTGATTGTAGCCACTAAATCCATCCATTAATGAAAACATGGAATGTCATGCTGTCAAATCCAGTAAAGCATCAATGCTAGGTAATGGAAAATCATCCTTAGGGAAAGAAAGGTTAAGATCTCTAAAATATTTGCATACTCAGATGGATTTATCATTTTAGTCATAGGTATAATATTTTAAATCCATTCTGCATAAGCTATTACTCTTATGAACCCAAATTTTAGTAACTTTTCCAATTCTGCCTTAACTAACAAAGCCACATGTGGATGCATTTTTCTTAACTTTTCCTTCAAAGTTTTTATGTCAGGCCTCATATTATGGTGGTTCACTATGAAACTTCATATCTTCATCCAATCCTGGCATATCTGCACCCAATCTTGACATATTTGCATAGGTACATGCAAAGTTCATTTGATTTTCTTGAAATAATTTGATGAAATCCTTCCTTTCTGTTAGAGTCAAAGATGATGCTAGATGAATGAATTTAGGGTCCAGTTTTGTGTTGATGTTGAAATTTTATGCTGGCTAAATTAGGATAGGAGATCTCTCTTCTTTATTTTTAGGTAGAGTATCCAATCTCTCTTCCTTACGTGCCATAGTTGGGTTTTCACCTTTGGAAACATCCTTGAATTTTTACTTTTTTGGGGTCTACTACTACCACATGGTGGTTTTCACCACTAGACCTTTTAATTTATTTTTTAAAATTTAATCTTGTGGATTAAGAGATTGGACCCTTTCTTCTATCATCATTTTTGGATCAGATTCGTTGGTGGAAGATGGCTCAACTGCATTGAGGTATTGGGCCATAGCATTGTCATTAGGAAAATAGAGTAAGTCATTAGGTTTGGTCAAGTCTGAATCAATAAGTTCAGGATGAATAAGCGCTAAGGAATCATTAGGCAAGTTTTGATTTGCATGGTTTAAGGACATGGATTTTTTTGAAGGTTTGTACATTGTATAGCTCAAGTCAATAACATGTTCTCATTCAAGGTGTTCGATAGAAGTTGGATCAATATTCTCTTCAATAGAATCCTTGTGGATTTCCATGGGAAAAAATATGTGTGGATTAATTCTAACATTTTAATCTCCCCCCTACCATGAAGGTACGTAACCTTGGTTCACCTACCCATTGATTGTTACCATTACTCCAATTGCATAATGAAGTTTCCATTAGTATGCATGTACACAAAATAAATAGTCGGTAACAAAGTCAAACAGGATAGTCGGTATATATAACTGAAGTGCAGAGTTAACTAAGAGCACTGATCATGCCTAGAGTTAATTGAGTTTAGTTCTACTTGAGTACACAGAATATACCAAGGAGTAGACAACACTAAGCTACACAAGCATAATGAAACACCAGTATAACTGAGATCTATAGACTGCACTGACCACCGAGAGACAACTTTTACAGAGTGGACTATAGGCCACGTAAAAGTTTGTTATGGTACATTACTCTATGTAAAAACTTTTGAGCCAGCCTAGATAATAGTTTACATGATTGAGGAGGATATTAATTTTTGAATTCTATCATTAATTATTTATGTCTCTTATGTTTATTTGATCAATGTAAATTTTGTAACTGTTGATCTTAGGATAAGGATGTAATTATTAAGCCCTAATTAGGTCACATCATTTTATATATAATTATATAGATGTCATTGTGTAATGTATGTTGATCAAGAAATGATCAAGTAGTGGTGCAAAAGAACCTAGGTTAGGAAGAATTTTTGGTCTGTAAGGTGTTTTTTTCTAGCACTTTTGTAATGACCGAGGTCAATCAATGAACAAACACCATAGTTTCTTAGTAGTTTTATTTTTAGTTTAGTGTGTGTGTTAAGGTGGTTTACAAACCTCTAGAAATCCAACAAATAATCTAGAAACCAAAGATTGTGAAAAGGTACTAAGTTACACTAGTTTTTGGTTTACACTGGTGCTCGGGAAACTATGTTGCACGGGAATGCTACTCGGGAACCTTGCTCAGGTTACACTAGGTTGCTTGGCTATGATGTGTGGAATGCTTAGGAATGTCACTTGGTAATATCTCTTAGGTTACACTTGACACTCAAGGATGTTTCTCAGTGATGTTCCTCGGGGTTTCTTGTAAGTTTTGGGTTTGTTCTGATGCTTGGGTGTTGATGATTCTATGTTTAGCGATGCCCATTCTGCTACTCTGTAAAGTCAACACTAGTGTTTGGGAATGTTGGTTAACAACCTGCAAATCATAGCTTTGTCTTTTCTGATAGACCTAGTCAATTTTAATGAATCATTACATGTCTCCTTGTCTTTAATGGGTAGTGACACCTGGCCGAAGTGACAGGAGGTTGCAACATGATTGCCATACCTGCATTGATGAGGTTAATGAAAGTTGTTGGAGAAATGTGGGATAAATATCTACTTGCATGTTGTTTATAATGATGGATGATTATTGTAATAGTTAGAGGATTTTGAATAGAATTTATAGAGTGTTTTGGAAGTCTTTCTTTTGAGTTTCATTGTTTTTCTTTCAAGTGTAGATAGCTTAGTTTTGTTTTGTTTTGCAAGTTATGAGTTCTTAACCTGTTGTGGGTTGTAATATTGCATGGCTCCTCAAGGTTTTTGAATCCATGGTGAGAACCATGTGCATGGATAGGATTCAAGAGGAGCCCTTTTATATAGTTTTAGGTTTTTTTTAGTAGGAGAGAGTTTAGACATGCAAAAGGAGTTCTTACCCTAGGTGATCTTGAGGATAGTCTGGCTAGGGAAGAATAGTAAAAGGAATATGTTGTAAGTGTATTGGAAAAATAAGTTGATTTGACTAGAAGAATGAATCTACCCTTGTAGGTTAAGTAAGCATGGAGAGATGATTTATTTATGGGGGACTGGGTCTTGAGTGAAAGGTGAAAGTCTTAGTGACTTTCCTTAGGTTAGGGTGCAGAATACCATAGAAGTTATGTGCAAGAGACCTTAGAGAAGAGTCAGGCTGACTCTCTAGCATTGGACACACTACTCATACATCATATTGGTATCAAAGCTCTTGAAGATTTGGGATAGTGTTGTTTTGGGTGTAATTTGCAGTGGAATCTGTAGATTCATCCGAGATGGTGACCAATTTAGAGCTAGAAAAGAATGTAGAAGAGAAAAAAGAGGAGAGAAGACTCCTAAAGTTATAGTTGGCTAAAATGGCAACTAAGTTGGAAGAAGTGTAGCTTCAAACTATAGCATTCAGTGAACTGATGAGAGAAGAAGATGCAAAGGGTAAATCAGTGGCCAAG
The DNA here is from genome assembly GCA_018584345.1 of Thuja plicata. Classification (NCBI taxonomy): domain Eukaryota; kingdom Viridiplantae; phylum Streptophyta; class Pinopsida; order Cupressales; family Cupressaceae; genus Thuja; species Thuja plicata. The sequence goes on from MU224363.1 coordinate 5,437,490, forward strand.
GAAGACATAATACCGGAGCCAGACCCTATGCTTTAAGAAGAGCCATTATTGAAAGTATTGAAGGCAATGAGTGGTAAGTCATTATAATTTGTGCATCTATTTAGTGGCAAGATGGATCTAGAATTAATCATGGAATGGATAGATGGTCTCGATAATCACTTTGATTGTGATAGTGTGACCAAAGCTCAGAAAGTTAGAATAGCTAACACAAGATTGAGAAGAACTTCTCTCACTTAGTGGAAATTTGTCCAAGATGAAAGGAATAAAGAAGGAAAGAACCCCATAACCAGTTGGAAAGGTATGGTGGCTAAGATGAAGTAAACTTACCTTCTTGATGATTATGAATTGTAGTTGCATAAGAAAAGATATAATCTGAGACAAAAAGACCTAGAAGTCAGTGCCTATACAAAAGAGTTTCATAAGATATGCTTAAGGTCTTATGTGATGGAAGAAGAAATCCTAAAAGTGGCTAGGTATTTAAATGGTCTAAAATGGAGCATCCAAGAGGAAATTATTCTATTAAGCCCCAAGACAATTCTCCAATGTTACCAGATAGCCCTCAAAGTGGAGGAGAAGGTCAAGAAGAAGAAAGATTTGAATATTAGAGGAAGAGGAAGAGATAATAGAGGTCATAGAGGAGGATATGGAGGAAGGAATTTTGAGGTGAAGAATCAGAGTGAGTCCAAAATCAATGAGAACCAAGGAGAATATAGTAACACAAAAGGTGGTTACAACAGAGGAAGAGGGTCAAATAATAGTTCAAGAGGAAGAACTAATAACCAAGGCAGAGGATCTTATTTCTCTTCAATGAAGTGTTATCACTGTCAGCAATTTGGGCATTATGCATATCGGTGTCCTAAGAAGACTTCTACATCACAAGGAGGAGAGAAAAGAGTCAAATATGTGCAAGAAGAGTCTTCTAGTAAGAAGACAACAAAAGTTGCACTAGACTGTGAGATGGGAGAAAATTTGATGATTCATAGAGCACTCCTTAAAGAACCTAGCAAATAAGAGCCAAGCCAAAGAGGATCTTTGTTTCAAGTGAAATGCAAGGTACTCTTTAAGGTCTATAAAGTTATAATAGATTCAAGATTTATTGATAATATTGTTTCCTTAGAAGCTATTGAAAAATTGAAGTTAAAAAGGATTCCTCATACTAATCCTTATAGGGTTACTTAGTTGAATAAAGATCATCATGTATTTGTTAATGAACAAGCTAGGGTATAATTTTCCATAGGGAGATATAAGGACCATGTGTTGTGTGATATCCTTCCCATGGATGCTTGTCATCTATTGTTGGTTAGACCATGGCAGTTTGATAGAGCTGCAGTACATGAAAGAGCTAAGAACTCCTATTGCATTAAGAAAAATGGAGTGACTTTCAAGATACCATCAATCTTGGAAGAGGGTGAAGTAAAGAAAGGGGTTCCCAACTTGCTGTTGATCGGTGAGAAAGAGTTCTTGAAGACATTGTAGGAAGAAGATGGAGTAGGGTTTGCTTTATTTTTGAAACAAGAGCATGAAGAGGGAAATAAAAAGGGAGAGTTACATTTAGAGATCCAAATGTTGTTAACTCAGTACCACACCATAGTTAGTGATGGTCAACCAGCTACCCTACCACCTAAGAGATTTATTAGTCATCAAATTGACTTTATCTAAGGAGCCTCACTTCCAAACAAAGCTTCTTATAAAATGACCCCATAGAAAAATGCAGAAATTGATAACCAGACCCACGCACTAATTGACCAAGGGTTGATTAGAAAGAGCATAAGTCCATGTTTTGTTCCCATAGTATTAGACCCAAAGAAGGATGATACTTGGAGGTTGTGTACCAATTCCATGGCCATAAATAGGATCACTATTTAGTATAGGTTCCCCATATGGAGAATAGAAGATTTGATGGGTTATCTCGGAGGAGCTAGATATTACTCTAAGATAGATCTTAAGATTTGATATCATTAGATAAGAATCAAAGGAGGAGATGAGTGGAAGACTACTTTTAAGAATATCGAAGGACTTTATGAGTGGCTTGTTATGCCTTTCAGGTTGTCAAATGCCCCAAGAACATTTATGAGATTAATGAATGAGATTTTGAAGGACTTCATTGGAAAATAGGTTGTAGTGTACTTATATGACATCTAAGTGTTCAGATAAACAAAAGAGGATCATCTTAGACATCTGAAAAAGGTAATGTAGAGATTGCATGAGGAAAAGTTGACAATCAACTTGGAGAAGAGTGAGTTAATGAAGCAAGAGCTAGTATATTTAGGTTTTGTTGTCTCAAAGGGTAACTTGAAGATGGATATCAGAAAGGTGGAAGAAATATTGAATTTTCCTACATCAAAGTCAGCTATTGAAGTAAGAAGCTTCCATGTATTAGCATAGTTCTATAGGAAGTTCATCAAATAGTTTAGTGAAATCAGCGCACCTATTTTAAATACCATTAAGGGAGGTATGAAAGCCAAGTTCTAATGGAATGAGAAGTCTGATAAGGGATTTGAACATTTGAAGGAAAGGATGGTGACTCAACCAATATTGACACTTCCTAGTTTTGACAAATTGTTTACCATGGAGTGTGATGCTAGTGATATTGTCATCGGTGTAGTTTTGAGTCAAGAACGAAAGCCAATAGATTTTCACAGTGATAAACTCAGTGTTGCAAAGAGGAATTATTCCTCATATGATTTGGAATTATATGCATTAGTGAAAGTACTAAGGAAATAGAGACATAATCTCCATCCCAAAGAATTTATAGTCTTTACCGACAACCAGGCTTTAAGTTTTTTGAATTTATAGGATAAACTAAGCCATAAGCACATGAAATGGGTGGAGTATATACAAGAAAATACCTTCAACATAAAGCACAAGAAGGGAGTATAGAACAAGGTGGAAGATGCATTGAGTAGAAGGCTTCTCACACTAGAAGAAGTTTAGCTAAGAAGCATTGGCATAGAAAGCTTCAAGGATCTGTATCCAGTAGATGAAGACTTTTCAGCAGCATACAAGGTATGTCAAAATTTTCTAAATCATTTTCATAGTGAGTATTCTGAGTACACTCTTCAGGAAGGTATTTTATTTAAAGGAGCACAACTCTGTGTAGTGAGAGGTTCAATGAGAAAAAACCTAGTACAAGAGAAGCATAATGGTTCATTAAGTGGATATTTTGGGTTGAATAAAACTCTAGAATTGGTAAAGAGATACTACTATTGGCCAAAAATGAGTAGGGATATCCAGAAGTATGTAGAGACTTGTATAGTCTATCAGAAAGGAAAGGGGACTTCATCCTACACTTTATTGTACCAACCCCTTCATATCCCAAATAGACCTTGGGAATTCCTTAGTATGGATTTTGTAGTTGGATTACTGAAAACTAGGCAGGGAATCGACAACATCTTTGTGATTGTTGAGAGGTTCAACAAGATGGCTCACTTTGTGCTATGCAAAACCACACATGATGAATTTTAAATAGAAAATCTATTCTTTAGAGAAGCAGTAAGGATACATGGATTACCTTTGAGTATTGTATCAGTCTGAGAATCCAGTTTTATGAGTCATTTTTGGAAAACCTTGTGGCAGAAGATTGGTACTAATCTTTCCTTTAGCTTGAAATATCATCCATAGACCGATGGTGAGATTGAAGTGGTGAACCAAAGTTTAGGAAATCTGTTGCAATGTCTCACAAAAGAGTATAAATAATCATGGGATTGGTTACTTTCTCAAGCATAATTTTCTTATAATGATACAGTCAATAGATCCACTAGAAAGAGCCCTTTTGAAATAGTGTATGGGATTAATCCTAGGGGTATATGTGAGCTCATGGATCTTAGAAGAAATGTAGAGAAGAGTGGGTATGCTGAATATTTTTCTCAATCCATGACAAAGTTCCATGATTCAATAAGGAAAGCATTAGTGGGGAATGTACTTCACACCAACCTGAAGGTAGATGTAAGGAAAAGAGATGTTCAATTTAAAATTGGAGATTTGGTCATGGTGTACCTCCAAAAAACAAGCTTGTAGAAAGGTGTTCTGAGTAAAATTTAGAAGAGGAAGATAGGCCCTTGTACAGTTCTAACAAAGTATGGGTCTAATGCTTAAAATTGATCTTCCTGCAGACATAGGATTATCTCCAGTTTTCAATGTGGCAGATCTGGTGTCCTATAAAGGACCAAATCTAGAAGGAGGTCATGATCTAGCAGCAGACATTAAAGACCTCAAGGCATTAAAGTTTTCATTTGCACTAAAAGCAAAGGAAGAGAAAATTTTGAATTCAAGAGTTTCCAAGCAGACTAGAAGGCAGACCTACATGGAACATCTGGTCAAATGGAAAGGACAAGCTGACTCAGAGGCAACATGGGTGAAAGAAACAGATTTCAAAAAGTTAGGCATTGATCTTGACTTTCTCCAATCACCTAGAATTAATTTTTTTTTTTTGGGGGGGAGTATGGTGTAGGAGTACCTAGGTTAGGAAGCATTTTTGGTTTGTAAGGTGTTTTGTTCTACCACTTTTGTAATCACCGAGGTCAAACGGTGAACAAACACCATAGTTTATTAGTAGTTTTATTTTCAATTTAGTGTGTGTGTTAAGGTGGTTTAAAAACCTCTAGAAATCCAACAAAGACTTTAGCTATAGAAGATTGTGAAAAGGCACTAAGTTACACATGTTCAGTTTAAACTGGTGCTCGAGCAACTTTGTTGCTCGGGAATGCTACTCGGGAACCTTTCTCAAGTTACACTAGGTTTACCGGGTATGACATGAGGAACACTTGGGAATGTCACTTGTTAATATATCTTGGGTTACACTTGATGCTCGGGGATGTCGCTCCGTGATGTTGCTTGGGGTTTCTTGCAAATTTTGGGTTTGTTCTGACACTTGGGTGTTATTGATTCTTCTTCATGAAATTATTTTTCCATTAGTATGAAAAGAACACTTTCGTTAAAAATACATCGAAAGATAGGAAAAAGAGAAAACTAAAAATTTAGATATCAGAGATCACCAAAAACTGCTAAGTACCAAGACAACTGACGACATAGTTTTGTATGTAAACCGAAATGCAAAGTGGAAAGGATAAAAGGGAACCCGACAATGGAACCCAACAATAAAGACAAAGTGAAAATTGAGAGAATAGTCAAAGAGGAACCCGAGAGACAGTTCAAGCAAGGAATACTAAGAGATAGTCTAATTGACTTTAGAGCATAACCAAATGACAGAAACCGAAAGTTAGTTGCAACCCGCAAAAAGTGGATCTGACTTCCATTTCAGATAAAAAAATCATGTTATATTTATAGAGTCTTTATTTTTTTTTTAAACCATTTCTTTAGGGACAAGAAACATGAATGTATGTGTTTCAATCAGTCTAACTGATTTAAAACACATAGACTAGGAGATCAAGGTTAAGTTATAAACCTGTGATCTTAGAGTTAATATTGTTTTGTGTGAAACTTGATTAGGTCAATCTATCTTATAAATAGATGTTGTAATCATTCATTATATGTGATGAGATGATGTGAGAATGGATGAGAAGATGAATGAATCCTATGAAAACATGTATGGATCAGACTGAAAGTTTCAAGAACCAAAACAGTAAAATGTGAATTTGGTTATCAAGAACCAAGAACAGAGGCTACTGAGCAACAAAGGTATTATTCAATCACATTAGGTGATATAATTATTCATTTAATCTTAAATGGATATGTAATCATAAATAGGATATTGCATACACAAGGTCAAATTGTAATTTTTTTTACATTGTAACAAGTGAAGCAAAGTGTAAAAATTCTTTCAAGGAAGGTGGATTTAATAGTCCAATTGTAAATCTCTTAAACAAGTGCACACTAAACAATGTTGCTAAATCTCTTAACAGAGTAAACTTTAATAGGTCTCCATAGATACTCTTAACAGGGTAGATCATTTGAAGTGATCAAATTATAAGCCTTAACCAGCCCCTTCCAATCTGTAGATAGTGAAGAATTTTTGGGTGTCATCCCTACCTTAGTTTTTACTTCCTAATAGAAGTTTTCTACAATATCATATCTTGTGTTATGTGTCAATTACTTTCATGAATGTTTCTATGAATGTTCAAATGTATGGTTAAGTTTATGAAATGATATATCTTATATCAAGATAGTATAGAACAAATGGTTGGATAAACATTTGATAACTTAAAGGATAAAGGTTAAAATATCCAAAAGTTTTAGAGGTATTGATTCACCCCTCACCTCTCAGTACACACTTCCCATTAATTCCAAAAATTGGTATCAGAGCTAATTATCTTATTTGAAAAGCTTAAAGGCTTAAGAGAAAAGATCATACAATGGAGAAGTATAGACTTGACAAGAGTATTGAGAATAAGAAGCTAGAAATTCAGATCTTCTATGAGAAGTATAAAAAAGCTAGAATTAATATGAGACAACTATTAGATGAAATAAATATTATGGCATCTCATTGTAATGAAACAAATTATCATGAGGAAGAGATACCAGATTTCTTTGAGTCTTCAGGATCAACTACAAGAAAATAATCTGACACATCAGAAGAAAGAATCAAAAGTCTACATAAAATTAATCAACATCTGGCTGGACAAGTGAAATCTCTGCAAATCCATCAAGAGACACAAATGGTAAGAATGATTTATGTCATCAACAATGCTAGATAGGCTGAACAAGAAAGAACACTAGCTATTGATGATAGAAGGAGATTACTGAAATGCTACATGAGAAAGAATATGAAACACAAAGATTAAAAGAGCATCATCGTGTGATAAAAAATTAGATTATTCTTATGATTCAAGAGGAAAATATAATGAATGTTGAACTCATTGAAAGAATAGAAGCTATCAGTGAGCTAAGGGAAGAAAAGGAAAAACTGAAGCAAGAACTCAGAATTCAGCAGTAGCATAATGAAATTATCAAGAAAGATGAAGAAAGCAATAAAAGAATAGATGATTTTATTGAAGGACAAAGAATAGTCAACAACAACACTGGTCTAGGCTATAACAAGAATGGAGAATCACCCAATCAAGATGATCCGAATAATGTCTATGCAATTCCAAGAATAATAAATCTAACATGCAATCACTATGGAAAGCAAGGCCACACATCAAATCTATGCAGGAGCAAAATGAAAGGTATTCCTAAATCCACATCTTAATTCATAGTATTTTGTTATAAATGTAACAAGAAAGGACATAAAGCATATGAATGTAAGTTTGATATGAAACAACCAAAGAAGGAAACCTCCATGGATAAATATTGTCCTACTTGCAATTTGAATGGGCGCACAACTCTTAAATGCTAGAAGAAGAAAAATAAAGCATGGAATCCATAAGCTCAGGAAACTTCCTATCAATTGAAAAGAGTTGGTAACCAGTATGTATGGGATTACAACACATGGAAAAATTGTACAATATGTGGAATATTTGATCACATTGCTACAAACTATATGAGATAGTGGACAAGGAAGTGTAGAGGCTAGACTAACCCTAGAATGGCATGCTTACACTATCCTAGAGTTGGTCATCTCAAGAAAGATTGCAGAGACCGAATGACAGAGACAAGCACATTTCCCAATGGAAATACCATTGAAGACATCTAGAAGATGAGAAACAAAATGTGGAGGAAAAATACCAACATTGATGAAGGTGGACGGAGCAATACAATTGGTGACACCCTATCCAATAGATCTAGTGACATCACCACCCCTACCTAAGCATAAAAAGTATGGAACTACATCACACTAAGTAGCATTTTACATCAATTACATAATATGTTGATGAAATGCCAAATTAGCATAAGTAAACATGCATCATGATATTACTTATTAAAATCTGTGATAACTATTCCATCTGGAAATACTTACCAAAATCCATCGGTATACGCTCAAAGATGAAACTGCCTACACTTACCGAGAATTGTCAGTTAACATGTAAAAGCAAAGTTTCTAGTGTAAAACAAGACTCGTCGGTACTCAAGCAAGTTGAATAAATTTTTTTTACGAAACAAAAAAACTCGTCGGTAAAAGAAAGAGGTTAGACAACTTCCCTAAAACATCACTTTGTCACTAAAGAGAGAGTTTAATGTTCAAAATGATGACTCCATCTTAACACACCAAGGAGTGGTTGAGCATTAATGACTCACTTTTAGGGAAAATGTCTATAAAAGGGTGACAAAAGGGTTTCATTATTCACTAGCGAGTAGAGCAGAGCGACGAGAGCGAAATTTGAGCAAACAAAAATAGCATGACAGATCAACTTCAACTCAACCTAGAGCATTCCAAAAAGATCGGTGACCACTACAGGAGTAAATAATAAGTTCCTATGATAAACGAGAACTTTTTTTATGGATTTTTTAGAAATCCCTAAATTATCTGAAACAATGGCCACAACTTCAATAACCACAAATTTGAATAACTTCAAGAAGAATGAGGTTAAAATCATCAAGAATTATACTTGTGAGGAACTCCAATACAAGATTTTCCCTGAGGTTGCATCACAACTCGACAATGCTGGAGCATTCTCACAAATACAAATAAGGGTTTTGCTTGTTGAGGATGTGCGAGCATACATTCAGTACAAGATTGCAAAAATTGGTGACTTAGAGGTGGAACAAGCTTTCAAGAAGCTATGTAATGAGGATGGATCCATAAAAGATGAGGATCAGCACATAGAGGTGAAAGGGCTCACCAATTCCCTATTATTCCCAAAGGTATTCAAAACTGAGTGGATTCAATTAGTACTGAGCCAAATTCATAATCACAAGCTATGGCTTGATGAGCCTAAAATGATAACCTGAGATGTTATTCATGCAGTCATCCATGACCCTATAACCGATAAGGTAAAGGCATTGAAACACCCACCCAAGGCTGAGATTGAAAAGAACACAGGCGCCAAGTGTGATGGTAGAGGACTGAAGGTTTCCACTATTATCGATGATGAATTGAAATTCAGAGCATGTGTCCTGTTAGTACTCTCAAATTTCTCCAAAGTTTGGAGTGACTATATTGAAAATTCCTGTAAGGCAAGATGAATAACCCCTAAAAACTTATGGAGAATCCTTACTCTAAACACATGGAAAAAGAGGCTTGATGATTTTTGTGAGAAACCAATTGGGAGACATGTTCCTCACCTTTCATTTGGCATATAAATTGGGTTCTAGATCCTAAATTTTAGTTTGGGCATCTTTCAGTGTAAGTTTGTTGTAGCAGACCCTGTTTGCATTTTAATATCTTGTGTCCTATTAAATTTCATGGCCCGCCATTTTGGGATTATTTAGTATGTATATCAGAGAAATTATGTTCCAAAGCTCAATCCATTTCCAATCAGTTTGATAGGTTTTCCAATCCCTCAAAGTTGGTCTTCCAGAAGTGTCTCGTTTCTTTGTTCTGCCCATAATTCTGAGTAGCCCTGTTTGACCAATTGTAACTTTTGACCTTGTGACCTAATTGAAATAATTCCTTTTCCATCATATTAAAGAGGTAAAATATGTCTTATATCTCCATATTTAGGTCATTATGAATCCATTTGGTCAGCTTTCTAAGCTCATTCCGTTTGCATTTTCTATCAATTTGCCAAATGGTCAAATGCAGAAATCTAAAGTAGCTTACTTTGAGGTCTTGAAAATGTGTATCTAGATGAATGCATTGGATAATTGATTTGTCCCTCATATTTTAAGAATGGATTTGTACCTACCTGGAGATTTGTAGAATTCTACCAATTTGATTGACCACTTTTCTTTGCCAATTCCAAACCCAATTTATGCATATTTGTTGTGTTTTGATTTAGAAAATGTTTTAGGTGCTGACTTTACAAATTAATGTATTTTGATCTATGGATCATTAAAGAAAGTTATTGGTAGTATCATGATCCCTATATGAATTTAGATCTATGACCAAGGGTTCAGAAACCAAAGGTTTTAGATGATGAGTTTTCAAAGTCAGTTTTGAAGGTGACTTGTGTAGATTAACAGTGTTGACAAAGTTTAGTTTACTGAGTAGTCATTTTCAAAGTTTCTCAAAATTGTCAAAATGACCATGTTTGATTGGTTATGTCTCACATATGGGGTTGAATCAATTGAAACCATTTTGCATCCATACTTATTAAGATCAAATGAATCTATATGATGACTGTTAGAGTTGAGTGATGCAATTCAATCAGTTTTCTAAGCCAGTTCTAGAGGCCAATTGTTATTCTTCGGATCAATATTGTAGAGATATAAAAGTTTTTTTAATGTCTACACTAATGTGTGTAGCAGATCAGTTTGATATAGAGGTTAGTGAAGATTTCACTAGTGAAAGGTGAGAAAGAGTCAAATTAGTGAGGCTAAGGAAAATCCTCAAGATATAATGGATAGAGAACTAGGAAAATCTTAAGAAGAAGACAGAGGTGTTCTATGGTTGGAGATCTATAATTCTCAATTCACTCACAATTACAATCAATGGGCGCTTGGATTCTGTGATTGTATCTATGGAGTATAAAATCCTATAGCTACAGAAAAAAGAACATGCCTTCTGAAGGACATGACAAAACATGATTTGTTGAACCAATCTATCCATAATCTTTCAAATAAGGTGTTCAATCCATTGGAGTTGCAAATTATTACATTTTTAAATCTGAGGAAATCTATTGGATCAGAATCAAGCTAAGAATCTGTTGGAGTTACTACACGGATTTGTAAATTTGTAGTCACTAGAGTTACTTATTTTAGATTGATATTCCTAGGCCCCTTAGTAGCAGTGTTGTAGAGATTGGAGAGGTGCTTCCCACTTTGTCTAGCATAAATGATATTAGTATGTCCAGAATTGTGGAAGAAGAAAAGGTTATTATTGATGGAAATATTGAACCTCTCCTTCCTAAATGGTCTAATGGCGAGTCACTCATTGATTATATTCTATGGGTGATGTGGACGTATATGATGACATAAAAATTTGCTGATGAAGAAAAGCTATATAAAACTCTTGTTTGGTATGTGATGGATGGGCTTGGTTCAACATTGTGACATAGTGACATCCTAAATTTTAAAGTTGCACCATTTTTGTTCATGCTTGATGGAAAATTACTTTGACGATAAGCTATTCTATGATATGGCCAAACAATGACGTACATAAGGGTGAAGGATGTACATGTGACTATTTGGCTGGCATTGGGGAGGATGCGCAAGTTGAAAGTATTTACATTTGAAAATCAAATGCATCTGACAAATGATAACAGTTTGCACAATGTTTGAAAGTTGAGCTTTGTAAATACACGACAAAAAACCTCTCTCTTTAGCTATCTTAAATGCAATACATAACACTCACACAGGGAATTCTCCAATTATATAGCTTCAAATAAATGTTTCTCTCTGTAATATCAAAGGAGTCACTTAATAATCACGATAACATAGGACAAACTCCATTGCACATTGCAGTTTAGCATATCCCAGAAAATGAGGAAGCCTCTGCGCAATCTATAAATGAAGAAGTCAACGCCAAGTTTTAACATATGGAGCCACCGTTTGAAGAATGTGAAGTCAAATGCTCCAGAAAGTACAGTTTGCGGGTGTTAAGCCAGATGCTATTAAATGTTGCAAGGAGCTGCTTGGGGTTTTGAAGGATAACCTGCATAGACTTATATACCAAGGAGTAAGCAACGCATGTTTTTTTTTTTTTTAAATAATATATTTTTTTTTAAAGAAAAAGTGGGATACCCACCATATTTTATTAATATAAACTGATTCAAAGACTCCCCCATGGAAGAATCAGGAAGAAATCCCAAGATCTTAGTCGTATACAATTTTATAAAATATGACAATTTTTACATTTGAGTTTCTCAAAAAACTCATGAATTTGAAAAGGATGTATGTCGATGTTTACATATAGATTTATCTCTAAACCCACTAAATTTGTATTGTTGTAGCATTAAAACATAGCTATCCCCCATAAAATCTTCAAAATTATGAAGGGGATCAAAACTGGACTATGCTGTTTAGAGTGATTGTCACAAAATATCGAGATTTTGAATTATATTACTAGACTTGCCTCTGTCGAGCAGTTTGTTTACCTATTTTTCACGGGAGAGGTGGCTCAAAAATGCTTATGTGTTGTCGCAGGTGTCCAACTGTGAAAACTGACAGTCATTCCTCCATAGGCTCAGCAAGCCCCCAAGCTTTTTCCCATCCCGCTAGCAGAGCAACAACATTTTCTTCTTCCCAACCATCAGTTGTGTTTTGAACCATTGGGCGAATGTTGGAAGATTGCCCATGCAAAAGAGGCACATTTCGATCAGGGACCTATTTTGTGTTGCCAGATGACTCCTTGTAGCAGCTCGGATATTGAGCCAATGGAAATGGAGATAGCAAAAGATCCAGGATCGAATGTGCAAGGCTCCATATTTTTTCCACCAGAGGTTTCCCAATGGCCGCACCCATGATTTGTAAGTTGTTATGTAGTACTCAGAAACTCTTCTTCTCCATCACCCATTTGAAGTTTTCATATGCCATTATGTGTTCATGGCTAGCCATAAGATCATGGTGTAAGAATAGTCCACCCACAAGTGCATTGCTTGACCAGAGGTCATACCTCTGTAGTGTCACCATGAGCCATGTTCCCTGTATAAATTGGGGCCAAACGATCTTATTCGCAATGTAGACTACCATGTCCACCAACTACAGCATATCCATTAAGTTTGATAGAAAAATTGACACCATCTGAGAAGGGTAGACCACAATTATGGTTCTAGGGGCCAAAATGTGTTCTCCCACAACACGTCAGATGGCCCTATAATGCAGCATTGAGTTGGTAATAAAAAAGGGTCAAGATCCAACCCATCAATTCTGTTTGGGAGTGGGGATTCAGCAGCCTCTGAAGAAATATATACTCTATAATTCCTTGGAAGGAGCTCATCATGCAAATGCCCACAAGTGTGACAAGAGGGGAAATCCTTTCACATCATTTTGAACTTCACAAATAGTCTGCACTATGTGATGGGCAAGGAGTAATGCGATTATGTTTTATACAAGGAAAGGTATTTGTAGTTCTCCGATGGATATAAATGCATTCGTGCCAATTAATATCAAATCTCCCACAATCTAATTCTGATATATAGGGTATTATGCACATTGTAATGTAGGATGTGAATCATTTGATCTCGCATTCACTTAAGTTATCAATTAACATGCCCGCCTAAGCTTTGTAATTTTTTCATGGCGTCGACATATAACTGCAGAGAATAAGTACTTAATAGTTTCCCACTTATGATGTCATTCTACTCTATCACACAAATTTGACCATATTTCCATGTGAATTGTGGATTCAATTTCATTCTCTCAAATCAATCAGTGTATCCAAATTGCATATCTGCACAGTAACTAACTTCCCATCCGCACATTTGAGGCCGAATCCATTGACATCTGTCTTTCAAAATTATTAATTTCTTGTAACTTGGTATCCTGATTTAACATTGCATAAGGACATTACCTCATGACCATCACATCCTCTATTTTCTAGGTGATCTACTAATTGATTGCCTTCCCTCAAAGTATGTGAAATCTGAACTTCTTGGAATGAATCTAATAATATCCAAATTCGCTAAAGGATATACATGATTCTCCAATTATAAGATATTCGGTTGATACATGCTGTGATTATAACCATTGAATCTCCTTCGATATGGATCTTTTGGAATCCTCCCTTTTTAGCCAGTATTAATCCTTCAAATAATGCCTGAGCCTCAGCCATATTATTTGATCCAATTGGAAGTGGATAGCATTTTATTTCTAGTAATAGTCCTTGATGATCCCGGATGCATATCCCTACTCTTGATTTTCCTAGGTTCCCCCTTGAGGAACCATCAAAATTTATTTTACTATCCCCTTTTGAAGGTCGAATCCATTTGATCAAGTCTCTAGTCAGCATTTTATTCGATGTTGTTTTAAAACACCAACCAAAAGGTATGTGAATTTGCTTCCATTGTTGCAATATTGAAGTATCCCATGAGGTCATGACCAAGTTGTGCTTAAGTTTACTGTGACTAGCATTGACTAGTTCTGATATCGACCTCTCTAGAGTATTTGTAACTACCTCAATCGAGGAGGAATTTCTTTGAAAATCTCTTTTGTTTGTCTCCCACCAAATGGCCCATACAACTAATGCTGGGGTGCATTTCCAAATTTCTAAAAAGAGGGATGTAGAGTATAGATGTGGCCATGATTCAAATATGTCCCAGAGCTTGTTTGGTAATGGGGTATAGTAATGTAGCTTCTTAAGGACAAAATACCAACATTCCTGTGCAAATTGACAATTTAGAAATAGGTGATCTACATCTTCGTGGTGGTTGTCACATAGAAGACAATTAAAAGATTGAGCTATGTTGAGTCTATGTAGTCGCTCGCTGGTTAGTGCCTTGTTATTCAAAGCTAGCTAAGCAAAGCATCCTGCCTTGGGTAGATTCATATTGTTCCAGTAGAAAGTGTATGCTCGAGATGGTTTTGTTATTGCATTTCTCTGTTGGATAAGTTTATATCCCTCCTTGATAGTAAATCTTCCATATGCCCCTGTGGCCCATATCAATTTATCCTCTAAATTTGATAAGTAGACCAAATTTTGCGAGAAGATTTTTTCCAAGCTTTGTATCTCTTGGGGGGATAAAGGCAAGTCATGAGGTTCTTTCCATATTACCTTCCTTGAGTGTAGACATACTGCTAAAACATAATCATTTAAATAGACTCCCCAATTATTTTCTAATGTATTAACTATGTTTTCAATGTCATTCATACGAAGAAGGGGAGGTGCACCATTCCATGAGTCATGCCAAAATTTGACTGATTGACCATTATTTACTTCCCAAGTGATAAAATTTGTTACTATTTCTCTGGAGGAAATCATGAAATCCCAAATGGCTGAACCTTTAGGGGGGTCTAATACTGATAAAATTCTGCCCGGATTATTGTCATCTAGATAGTTTTGTTGCATAATTTGGCACCAAATATTGTGTGGTTTGGAATACATTTGCCAAACTAATTTACCCCCAAATGCTTGATTTGTGTATTGTAGATCATGTATCCCAGCTCCACCTAACTGCTTTACTTGTGTCAATTTCTCAATAGAAACCAGAGGGATTTTCTTTTCTCCATTCATATTTCTAGTCCATAGGAAATCTCTTAATATTTTTTGTATTTTTTGAAGAACCGATGAAGGAGCTTTGAGAATTGATAAATAATAATTAGGGATAGCTGATAAGATTGATTTGATTAATAGTATTCTTCCTGAAAGTGATAACCACCTAGCTTTCCATGCTACTACTCTAGATTTAATCCTCTTAATGATAGGTAACCAGTAATTTCTTTTGTTTACTCCCATAAAGAAAGGGATGCCAAGGTAAACAGATGGAAGGAAATCTACTGAGACTCCTAAGAGGCTGGTAATTTTGTTAGATATAATTTGGTTTGTGTTAAACAAGTAAGTTTTAGATTTAAGAGGGTTAATTTTTTGATTTTAAGCTGTTGAGTAAAGGTCCAGTGTTTCCTTAATCTG
This sequence comes from Thuja plicata, assembly GCA_018584345.1. Classification (NCBI taxonomy): domain Eukaryota; kingdom Viridiplantae; phylum Streptophyta; class Pinopsida; order Cupressales; family Cupressaceae; genus Thuja; species Thuja plicata. Next base: position 5,452,992 of record MU224363.1, read on the forward strand.
TCTAGCCTCTAAAATATTTGCACTCCCAAAGAGTAATGTGTCATCCGCAAATAGCGAATGTGTCACTGATAGATCTAATTGTCCAATTTGTACCCCTAGCCACTTCCCTAGTGCATTCTTACAATGGATAATTCTACTGAATGATTTTTCCATGAGAATAAACAACACTGGCGATAATGGATCCCCCTGTCTGACTCCTTGTGTGGATGTGAAGAATCCTACTGGTGCTCCGTTTATCAGAACTGAGAAACCCACACCCAAGATATAGGATTTAATCCATTTACACCATCCTTTTGCAAATCCAAATTTTTTCAGAACCTTGATGAGAAAGGCCCAACTTACTCTATCATAAGCTTTCATCATGTCTAGCTTGATTAAAAAAGGTGGTGATTTGGTATTGTTAATGGAATGCAGGACTTCATGTGCCACTAGAGCTCCTTCCATTGTTTCCCTGCTTGGAACAAAGCCCCCTTGTGGTTGTGAGACAAGATTAGGAATGAGGTGCTGCATCCTTAGGTAGATTGCCTTTGTTATGATTTTATAAATGGTATTGCACAAGGATATTGGACAAAAATCTACAAATTTTTTTGGAGTTTTTATTTTCGGAATAATGGCTATATTTGTGTTGTTGAAGTTTTTTAACATGGATTCGCTAATCCTTGATTCTTCAACTACATCCAATAATTCCCACCCAATCTAATCCTAGCATACTTGGAAAAATAGAGCAGTGAATCCATCTGGTCTAGGGGCTTTATCTGAGGGTAGAGAAAAGACCACTTTTTTGATCTCTTGGATTGTGAATGAAGCCAAAAGTTTTAAATTGTCAACCTCTGATATCAAAGTGGGAATTTCCTTTATTAGTTCCTCCATTGGTGGATCTACTGGATATATGTTAGGTGGTGGGTTTAACAGAGTCTGAAAAAATCTAACCCCTTCTTCTTGGATGCTTTGAGGATCAGTTATTAGATTACTAGTCTCAGCATTAGTAATATTAAAAATTTGACTACTCACTGCTTTCTGTTTCTCTGACACATGAAAGTATTTTGTATTCCTATCTCCATCTTTTAACCATAACTCCCTTGAATTTTTCCTCCAATATTCCTCTTCTTTGCTACATATTTCCTCCCATTCTTGCATTAATATTTTTTGTGTGGTGTATGAATCCTCATCCATTCCTTGTTTGATAATAATGTTATATATGATCTCTAGTTTTGCCTTTACTGATTCTTTTTCTAAAACAATATTCTTAAAGGTCTTCTCATTCCATTTTTTGATCCACTTTTTGATGTGTTTCAGCTTATTTGCAAATTGAAACATTTTGGTACCTTCTGTCTTTAGAGCAGTTACCCAGCATTGCTTAAGTTAAGGTAAGAAACATGGATGTCGTAGCCACATTCTTTCAAATTTGAAAGATGGCCTAGATTGGAAGCCTCGTCTTAAAATTGTCGAAGTCATATGAAGACAAATGTGGAAGTGGTTTGATCCTGGCCGAGGAAGGATTTCTGAATGATATGTAACATTTGCTAATTTCCAGCATTGTGCTAGAAGAAGTCTGTCTAATCTAACAGATATCTGTGAGAACTTTACCCTTTTATTGGTCCATGTAAATGTTCCATTTAATGGCTCAATATCCATTAAGTGATTATCTTTCACAAAAGTGGAGAAATCCTGAATTGTTCTAAGAGGTGGACAGATTCCACCATTTTTTTCTAATAGTTTGAGTATGGCATTGAAATCCCCTCCCATTATGAGGTGTGATTCTGATTAACTTTGTATAAACTGAGTGATTTCCATCCACAACCTCTGCTTGTCCTAAGTTGGGGTAGGCCCATAAATGTTAAATAACAAATTTTTTTTTTCAAAGCTCTCCAGTCTTATGACTTTCCAATTGTCACTATTATGAATTGGCTGTCCTTGTATTAGTTTAGGATCCCAGAGAATAGCTAGCCCACCTGAAGCACCAATAATTGGAATATGTGCAGAATTCCATTTTGACCAATTCCCAATTGTTTTATTAAAAACTTCTATTGACATCTTAGTTTCTTGAAGGAGTATCACATCCCCTGTTAAAGAATTCAGCTCTTGCTCAATTCTTTTTCTTTTGTCAGAGGAATTTAATCCTCTGACATTCCAAGAGGCTATCTTCATTGCTGACAAGGAGAACACTTGGTTCTCCTCATCAATATTTTGGTAGATGTGAATTTCCCATCCAATGTTGATTGAATACCTGCTGCTATTTCTTGCTTGATTAGACTGCTTTTTGGTATTCTTCCTCTCTTTCTTGGTGTGGCCTTAACCTATAAATATTGAATTGGTGTTTGTTTAAGTGATAGTGTAGTAGTAGTATCAAAAGCTAGTTGCTTAGCTTTTGGCCCAATTGTTTCAATATCAAAGTCATCATAGATTCCTTGTTATATTATTGTTTGAGTTCCCTCTATATCTAGGAATGTATTACTTTGGATCCACTTGCTAATTTAAGAGTATGTAAAATCATTAGTCTTTGGAGATGACACCATTGCATTATCCTCTTGCCAGTCTTCTTTGTTTTTTATGAGATCCAATTCGTCTATCTTCCTATATAGTTCCCCTTCCAGGTTATACTCCATATTTTCCAGCAGCAATCCTTGTTGGTCCTCAGTGCTAATAGTATCCTCCTTCAATTTTGTTGTCTTTATCTGCTTAAAAGGCCAGTGTGTTTCTTGATTATTTTATTTTATTTGCTAAGAGCTACTCAGAATGTGGGCTATTGTGGGTGTCTGCAATCCCTCATCTTCTGCTATATTGGTGATTCCTTTACTAGGTTTAGATATCTTGACATGTATTGGTGTCTAACCTGCTTCCTCAATTTCTTGGATAGCATGATCTGATGGTGCATTTTTGTTGTACTGCTGAGGATCCATTGAAATGTAATCTCCTTGCAATGTTATACCTTCTTCCTCTTCTATCTCATATATTATTTTATTGGCTAACTCTGTCAATAGTTGATCTAATATTTTCCTATCCCGGAGGTTACCCAAGGTCTCTTCATCAAGTGCCTCATGTGTAATTGGATTTTTAATTGGAGAGTCAGAGTACATGAGTTGTTGCACTAAAACATCCATATCTGGATTGTGTACATCTGACAACTTCCAATCTAGCAACATGTTCTATTTGGCATTGTTCAGGATCATTAAAATATATCTTACAGCATAATAGAAATAGATTATCATCTCATATGAATGAAGATTAGAGTGCAAGGCTTTGTCAGAATAAGTTGTCAATGTATGTAGTTCTGTGTGCCAGGAGTAATGAGAAGCCCGATGGAATGAACATTTGAGGGGATTTGTGTATTGGTTTTCACATACCCTCATCTACGTGCATGATTGAGTCTTGCATTGATCTGTGAAGTGCCCTAGTTGACTCTGATATATCATGATGTTATCTTCATTTTGAATAAAAACATTTTGTTCCCATCGACCCCATTTGGAATTTAATATTATCATGTAGTATGCAAACTCTAACCTCTTGGTGAGGCAACTCAAAGGGAATTAGATCATGTTTAGCAAAGATTCTGAGTCTGTTGGCAATAATTTCTATAATATCTAGATCTCTGTATTCTAATGGCAAGTTTGGTAAGGCTATCCAGATTGGGAAGAATAATGGGGATCTATCCTCAAGTATGACATTAGGGGTCCATATCAAAGTAAAGAGGCCCAATCCTTTATAAAACCAGCTTTTATTTTTATGGATAGCATCTCTCATTTCAGTGGATTCAAATTTAGCAAGAAAATATCCCAACTTAATGTCTACCTAAAATATATATGTAAACCCTATCCAATTTTCCAAGGCTCAAAGCTTAATATTATCAATTGATAGGTCTAGTTTCAAGAATTTACCTATTAGTGCTTTGTCTCAGAGAAGATGAATTTGATCCTGAAGCAAATGGTCTAGAAAAGTAATTGTTGATGTACATTGGCGGTCAGAGCCTTGCTGTAGATCTGGTTGTAGCTGTCTTTGTTTGATCCGCCAGATTTGAGAATATTGTAATGGATTGAAGGGCGGTCTACTTGTCAGTGGTCACTGATGTGGTAGAAAAGATCCAGTTGGTATCTGCTTCATTATCTTTGAATCCCACCTATCATTATCAGGATCTTGATTCCCCCAAATGACTATCGAGGAGCCCGGTGGCGTGCCTTCACAAATGTCAAATATTTGTTGCTTTTGAAAGGGGTGGCCCCTTCTCCTACCCTTTTGTTTTGGCATATGTCTAGATCTATTAATACCCAGTCAAGATGAATTCAATTTTTTTTCCCACTCATGTTGCTTTTAAAAAAACCCTCGACCCAAAGAGGTAAGTACCTGTTTGAATGTCACCACTTGTTTCTTAGTTGCTTGCATAGACGTATCACCACTCTCAAAAGCTGGATTTGTATTGACTCTAGGTAGGTTGAGATACAGATTAGATGGCATCATGTGATGTTGATTCTTCTCTAATGCAGACATGTTGAAACCCTTCTTATTCTGAACCCTATCTTGATTTTTTCCTGATTTATTAATATTAAATCTGGGGTTAATGAAGAAGGGTTTTGCCAGTTGGACTATCACTTTCCCTCTAAATATTCTCATAGGGTCATCAAAATCAGATTACAGCATATTGTCTTTTTTAGGCAGATTTTTCTGAGCAAAAGGGACCGATTGGAACCCAGAAGGTTGGTACCCGCATCTATTTTAAGGTTTGTTAACGTCATCTTTCTTTGTTCGAATGAAACCCTTAAAGTTACTAGAAATTCCTTGTTGAAAGCAATACTGCTCAAAAAGTTGACTCTATGATTGTTGTGGTCCCCTGATCTCGTATGACTGCCATTTCTCACCAGCCTTGTTTCCACTAAACCCTCTGCTCAGATATCTTCCCGAACATTAATAGCATTCAATGCTAAAAATTTTGCAAAAGTTTTCACGAGCCAACACAGCAATGAGGAACAAGGAAGGAATTCCCAAACTTTGCAAGCAAATACAAATGCATATGTGCATTATTTGGAGGATGAGATACTCGCGCAAGAGGAACCAGCGCGTAGGACATTGAGGGTGTTGTGCTAAGTAAGGAGGTGTTTAGTGCCTGCATTAGAGTTGAAAATGGCTCAATGTATGTTTGCAGAGGCCAGCGCATAACATGATCCATGCATTCATTTTGGGTAAAATGTGCATCTTGGTAAGTCAAAAAGAGAAAACTCCAAAGCTTATATATCCCACATTTTTCCAGCGAGAAACTTTTCCAATGTTTTTATGTCAAATTATCAATGCATAATGTAAATGAGAAGTAGAGGCTCCTTGGCAGGCCCTTTGTTGGATGAGTCACTGGGCATGGTGGGCCACCTAAATTTTGAGCGAAAATATATGAAAGCTTTAAAAAACCCAAAGGGGATTAATCCCACATTGGTGCCGCGGAGGAAGTTTCAGATGTTTATAACCCAAAATGCTTGCATTTTAAGTTGGATAATATAGAGGAAGATATCCACATGTGAGCGGTTGGTGCCTTGTCTTGGGAAGCATGCACAGTCAGTTGACAGACAAAATTTTGCAGGTGATGTCAATCACTCACGAAGAAAGGAGGCAAAGCAGTTGCTCAGTCATGTCAGATGAGGGCGATTATAGAAATAGCTCACACCTACACTACTGAGCTTGTCGCACAGTCACCTAGGTAAGACGAGGTTCCTGAAAAGGCATGTGAGTGAGAGACCAAGCCAATCGTATAGTCACCCAGAATTTTTGGTGGAGCCAAAATGGTGGGCGAGTGAGCAGCTGAGCTCATCTTGTAGTCATGCAACTTCCAGTCGCTCAGTCGCACACCCAAATATGCCCAGTCGTGCATGTTTTGTAAGGTGTTAAAAAATACATGTGAGTGGGCGAATCAACTCGTCATGCACTCGTGTAAGGTTTGCAATGAAGTAAAAAAGTTTTGTGACTGAGTGATCAAGCTCAGTCATGCACTCACAGAGGCAAAATTGGAGCCAGTCAAGGATGAAGATATGGATTTTTAGAGCCAGTCAACAAGCGCCACTTGTCCAATTCTAGTGCACTGTGAGAAAAATGGATTAAAATATGCATATTTTAAAATGTCATTTCAATTCAACAGTCTAAATATTGAAAAGATTTCAAATATTTCAAAATTATTCAGGAAATGTGCACGGGAAGGAAAAGTCTTTTTAATGATTTAGGGGGCAAATTTTATCAAAAGTATCAAGTATCATATATCACCGGAAAGGTATCAGAATGAGGATTCTGATTTTGTGAGCCTTTTCAGTACAGATCAAATCAGATTTTTGCGGCTACAGAAAGAATTAGTTGCAAATATTTTCTAGGAGAAGAAGGATAGGTTTCAGTGACTGAATCTGGCTTCTCAATTCTCTATATCTCTTTTATTCTCAATTGTACAGGGATGGTAAAATTAATGCTACAAGGAAGCTCTCTGATTTTGTGTATCTAATTTTGAGTTCTTTGTTATGTAGATGTATTGAATCACAAGTTTTTAATGAAAAACAAATGGAACCCGTTACCAGTATTTGTCTGATGTCTTTCTGTTTGACCCTGAATCTTTGTGCATAGATTTGTAAGGAATCTTATTTTCTTTCAAGGAAAGAGTAAATCTTATAGACAAGTTCAGAGGTTTCAAGGATTCACATGAATCTGATGTCCATGTGTTGGAGTGAAAAGAATGATTTGTAGGGCACTTCATTTGGATCCTGTATGTTTTCATTTAGAGGGTTTTCTATGAATGTATGTTTGTATGACTCTGCTGCCCAATATAAAAGGTACTGGTCTTTGCTTCGTTATGCAGTTGTCATCATCAATCCATAAAATCAATTCAATTTACTTTTTTGTTTAGAGAGCTGTAAATGATTGTTAGATTTAGTGTGATGGGCAGGAATCCATCCCTTGATTCACTAAAAGAAGTGAATCCAATAGGTACACCTTCCTGAGCCTTTGAGCTTGAAGTGCAGGAGGATTGTTTGATCCTTGTTAATTAGCCTTTTCTTTGACAAGGTCATGGAAAAATGCTAACAGAATGGCGACTCTATTGGGGACTTAAGTAAAGTTTAAGTAAAATGGTTAGTCAAATAGGAGATTTAATTCCTTGATTTTTTGTGCTAACCCCAGAATATGTTTGAGAGAAAGAGTCAAGCTAATAGAATCTGGAAGTAGTTTCAGATTTTTAGAAGGATACCTTGGAAATATTTTATTGCAGTGATTACAAAAAATTATGCGGCTTTGCTGGTTGGAGAGAACCCATAAATTATATATATATATATATATATATATATATGTATGTATGTATGTATGTATGTATGTATGTATGTATGTATGTATGTATATAAGAGACAACCAATAATGAATTCTTGTAGAAATTTTTCTATGAAAAGATATACACCATTATGCTTTGATGGTATTCATGGTTCCCCAAATGAAATTCCTACTGAGATTAGGAAGAATCTCAAAATGTTTGAGGGGAAACAATGAGGTTCAACATATAAGCATTTGCAGGAATTTGCTGATCTGATGGGTGACTTTGAGATTTAGCATGAAGATATATACATGAAGTTGTTTGTTCAGACTTTGAAAGATAATACTAGGGACTGGTTTTCCTTTTTACCAGCTTGTTCAATTTCTTTTTGGGATGAATTGCATGTTTCCTTTATGGAACAATTTGGTGAGAGAAGGAATTTGAATGATATATTTACTGAATGGTTGAATCTAACGATTGAAGATGATGAACTAGTTCTTTATTTTAATATCAGATTTGCAAGAGCTTTACATGAAATACCTGAAAGTAGTAGACCTCAAGACAATGTGTGTGTTGTGGTATATTATGGTGCATTTGAAAAGAAGATGAGTTATAGGTTGAGAGACAAGGAACCTAAGACTTTGCATCAAGCGTTTAGGATAGCAATAGAGATTGAAAACAATGCCAAGTATGAAATGAGAAAAAATCATTTCTCTAAAGGGATTTTTTGACAAAATACATTTGAGAATGGACAAGAGTATTGTGAAAAATTTTCAGCTCCAAGTAGGTGTATTGATACCTCTACTTTGGTTTCTTATCAGGTCTTGAATTCAAATTTGAATAGATGTATTGCTAGTGACCCTTTCTTGCATACAGAAGAAACTTCTAGCGATGACAGCAACACATGTGTCCAAGAAATGGTAGTAATGAATGATGTTTCAAATACTTATGATGATAACTTGCTCAATGCATCTTTTCCTTACAAATTTATGTCAGAAATCCCCTCTCATTTTGATCCTAGTTGCAATAATACTAACAATGTTTTGAATGCTGAAGAGGATGTATATGTTTTACATTCTTATGAGGATCAAGAGGATGTTGAAACTTAAGTTTCACAAGAAAATGATATGTTAAGATGTTGATTTGTTGCTATTATGTGAGCATAGTGTAGCATGGGAAGATAAAAACATTTGTGGAAATGAATGCAAATCAGCATGTGAAGGTAAGAGTATCTTCATCAATTCTGAGAATAATCTTTTACATCCGCATGATACAAATGAGTTTGGTATTAAGAGATCTGAAACAAATTTGGTATCAAAACTTAAGGAAAGAGGGATAGTAAATGAGGGTCTTCCTTATGAGATGGAGTATGATACTATCTTGGAACTTTATCATTATATTATAAATAAAAATCAGAATGAAGATCAATTAGTTGAGTCTTTTTAGTCAAAGGGTAAAGTGCTAGATGAGTGTGTTTTCGAAATCCCTTCATTCAATGATGATCTACTTTAGCATATGAATTGTTTGTGTAATGAAAATCCTACACATGATAAGAAACTTGAGGATGATTGGTGTCTTTCCCCATCGCCTTGAGTTTAAGAAGGTAGTATGAATTGTTTATCCACTTCTTTGCCTAATGATAGAAGTGTTGAATCTAACTATAATGATATCTTTGATTTTGAATCATATACTGAAAGTGATTATGACAGTGATTATGACAAAAAGGATACTAATGTCTTCAAAGTTTTTATTAATGATGCATTTGATGAGGACATTGATTCGGATCAGACATCTCTTTGTTACCATGTTCATATGGGAGAAAAACATGGTGTTGTTAATCCATTATTTGAGGAATGCATTGAGTATCCAGATTTGGTTTATTCTAATTTTAATGTTGAAAATGTGGCAATATGCATTGAAAAATCAGATTGTGTCTCTTCCCGGGCTAAAAGTGAATGTGATTCTGAATTTTCATTTGATGAGTCCATTGTTCCATGTAGTGAGCAGGACTATGATGTTGATCAGTTGGCTCTTTGTAACCATGTGGGTAATTTGCAAGTGGAAGAGGTTTCCAATCCGTGTTTTGAGGCACATGCTGATATGTCTTTCCATTAAGATTTTTTTCCATATTTTGGTATCCATGGCATATGTGAGTATGATTCATTTACTTTCCTTATGAATCAGCCAGTTAATGAGGGGGTAATGCAAGTGGAATTTGATGTTTCTTATGATGATGCATTTCCTTATTGTCACGGTTCATATTTTCTGATATTTGTTGATGTGAAGAATGAGTTTCATTCTTTTGATTATAATGACCCTGATAGAAGATTTTCTAAAGGCATGAAAGGAATCACAAATAAGATATTATTTATTTTTATGATTCCTTGTGAGTTTGAGCAACAACTGTACAAGTGCATTTTCATTCTGATATTTATGTGCAAAGAAGAAAATCATATTTTTGATAGAAGCAAATGCTAGGTTTAGTTTTGTAGAAGGGTTTGAAGCTTTTTGTAAATAATGTATACATTGTATAGTTGATTTGTTTTCAATTGTGTAGTGTTTTTTTTTCAATAAGGATTCCGCAAGAATAAAGAGAATAGAAAAGATATGTGAGTGAAGTTTTGAAGAGAGAGAAAATGAAGAGAAAAACCTGATTTGCTTGTAAGTGGTTTGTTGTACCAATGATTCTGAATTCTCTACATGCCCGTATGGGGCACACATCCCCAGATAGAGCCAATTTTAGTGCTCTCAAATTTATCCAAAGTTTGGAGTGACTATATTGAAAATTCCTCTAAGGCAAGATGAATAACCCCTAAAAACTTGTGGAGAATCCTTACTCAACACATGCAAAAAGAGGCCTGATGATTTTTTTGAAAAACCACTTGGGAGACATGTTCCTAACCTTTCATTTGGCATATGCAGTGGGTTTTAGCTCCTAAATTTCAGTTTGGGCATGTTTTGGGGATAGCCATTTGGAGGTGCTTGTCTAAATCTGTATTTTGCCTAAGTGTAAGTTTGTTGTAGCAGGCCCTGTTTGCATTTTAATATCTTGTGTCCTGTTAAGTTTCATGGCCCACCTTTTTGGGATTTTATATTATGTATATCAGAGAACTTATGTTCCAAAGCTCAATCGATTTCAAATCCATTTGATAGGTTTTCCAATCCCTCAAAGTTGGTCTTCCAGAAGTGTCTCATTTCTTTGTTCTGTCCAGAAGTCTGAGTAGCTCTGTTTGACCAATTGTAACTTTTGACATTGTGACCTAATTGAAACAAATCCTTTTTAATCTTATTACAAAGGTCAAATACATCTTATATCTCCGTATTTAGGTCATGATGAATCCATTTGGTCAGTTTTCTAAGCTCATTCCGTTTGCATTTTCTATCAATTTGCCAATTTGTTCAAATGCAAAATTCTGAAGTAGCTTACTTTGAGGTCTTGCAAATGTGTATCCAGATGAATTCCTTGGATAATTGAGTTTTCCCTCACATTTCAAGCATGGAGTTGTACCTACCTAAATATTTTTAGACTTCTACCAATCCGATTGACCACTTTTCTTTGTCAATTCCAAAACCAATTTATGCATATCTATTGTGTTTTGGTTAAGAAAATGTTTTAGGTGCTAACTTTACACATTAATTTATTTTGATCCATGGATCATCAAAGAAATTTAGTGGAATTACCATGATCCATATATAAATTTAAATCTATGATCAAGGGTTCAAAATCCAAAGGTTTCAGATGATGAGTTTTCAAAGTCAGTTTTGAAGGTGACTTGTGCAGATTAATAGTGTTAATAGAGTTGAGTTTACTGAGTAGTCAATTTCAAAGTTTCTCAAAATTGTCAAAATGACCATGTTTGATTGTTTATGTCTCACATATGTGGTTGAACCAGTAGAAACCATTTGGCATCCATACTTATTATGATCAAATGAATCTATATGATGACTGTTGGAGTCCAGTGATGTAATTCAGTCAGTTTTCTAAGCCAGTTCTAGAGGCCAATTGCTATTCTTTAGATCAGTATTGCAGAGATATAAAAGTTATTTTAATGGCTACATTAATGTGTGTATCAAATGAGTTTTATATAGAGGTTTGTCAAAATTTCACAGGTGAAAGTTGAGCAAGAGTCAAATTAGTGAGGCTAAGGAGAATCCTCAAGACATTATGGATATAAAATTGGGCAAATCTAAAGAAGAAGACAAAGATGTTCTATGGTTGGAGATCTACAATTCTTAATTCACTCACAATTACAATAAATGAGCACTTGGATTCTTTGATGGTATCTATGGAGTAGAAAATCCTATAGCTATAGAACAAAGAGCATGCCCTTTGAATGACATGAAAAAACTTGATTTGTTGAACCAATCTATCCATAATCTTTCAAATAAGGTGTTCAAGCCTTTGGAGTTGCAGCTTCTTACATTTTTTAATCTTCAAGGAAACCTATTGGATCATAATCCAACTGAGAATCTATTGGAGTTACTACACAGATTTGTAAATTTGCACTCACTAGAGTTACTTATTTCAGATTGATATTCCTAGGCCCCTTGGAAGCGGTATTGTAAAGATTGCAGAGGAGCTTCCCACTTTGTCTAGCATAAATAATGTTAGTATATCAAGAATTATGGAAGAAGAAAATGTTATTATTGATGGAAATATTGAAGCTCACCTTCCTAAATGATCTAATTGTGAGCCACTCATTGATTATATTCTGCGGGTGATGTGGACGTACCTGATGACATACTGATTTGCTAATGAAGAAAAGCTATATGAAACTCCTGTTTGGTATGTGATGGTTGGGCTTGGTTCAACATTGTGACATAGTGACCTCCTAAATTTTAAAGTTGCACCATTTTTGTTCATGCTTGATGGAAAAATACTTCGGCTATAAGCTATTCTGTGATGTGGCCAAACAATGATTTACACAAGGGTGAAGGATGTACATGTGACTATTTTCCTGGAATTGGAGAGGATGCACAAGTTGAAAGTTGGGTGTAAGAAAATATACCTTCATGAAATTAAGATAAAAGACAACGATTCTATGGAAGATAATACAAAACTAATCTAAAGAATTGAAGCTAAATCTATATCATCTCATGGTTCTCTATCCAAGATTTGTTAAGAGAGCTCTCATTCTTAATCTCTCTCAAGGACAATCCTAGAATGAGGTATGTATGGAATTCAATGCTCAAATCTAGCTAGAATGCTTAAAAATGCTTAGAAATGCTCCAAGATCATGAAAGAAATTAGAAAATGCTCCTAAACATGATACTAAATGATGATACAAATGCTAAAAAATCTCTCAAATCTCTCAAATGCTCCTCAATATGCTCTCAATATGTCTATAATAATGATGCTTTTGCTCTTTAATTCTTGGATCCCAAACACAAAAGAAATTGCTTGTATTTATAGCATTTTCCCAAGGGTAGGGGGTAGAGTGAGTTGATCATGATCAAATCTTGGTTAAGTCAAAAGCTTTGAGGTATTTGCAAATGGAGGGAAAGTTGGTTGGTTGTCTCAAAGAAATTAGGTATTAAATAACTCCATCATTTAATTAAATTAGACATGGAAGGGTGATTGGGTTGGATTTGATCCTCTTTTATTTGAACTATACAATTGAAAAATCAATTGCATAATTTGATTAACCCCTTTAGGCTTGAATTTAATTAATTGATTTCATGATTATTTGATCATTTAATTTGATTTGAATTTTTTCCATTTGATTTGCATTAATTAAATGTCCATTTGATAATATTTTGAAGCATTTGGCTGAGATTTATAGTTTGACATGCTTGAGGTACACCTAGTTAATTTTAGGTGTCTACAAATGCCCCTCTTTGAATTGATGTGCAAAGCACATTGATTCAAAGAAAGCTTGATTGTCCTGATCATTGAGCTGATACTAATGAGCTGATATGAAAACCTGATATGAAAACCCATATATGGAATGCCGATATGAAACCCTGATATGATACTCTGATATGGAACCCTGATATGAAATCTGATATGAAACCCTGATATGAAAATCCTGATATGAAACCCATATATGAAATCTGATATGAAACTCTGATATGAAATCTGATATGAAACCCTGATATGAAACCCTGATATGAAAATCCTAATATGAAACCCTAATATGAAATCTGATATGAAACTTGATATGAAAATCTGATATGGAACTTGATATGGAACCCATCTAATAAAGTTTGAAATTTTAATGCCCCAGATTGGATATGAAACTGATGCATAATCCCCATTTGATGATATGATGATGCCCCCTCAAAAATGGAATCATCATGATCCTAGGTAAAAGATTTTTGATGAGGAAAGTGAATAAGATAGATCAAAGATGATAACATTTCTGATAAACTATGATGTGGAAAGATGACGAGCAAATGCCCCAGTGTGAAGAAAATTTGATGATAACAGCTTTGATTGAGAAAATTTTGTTGATGTTTGAGATAAGTTGATGATGATCAGATATCACTTGATGTCAGTCAGAATCACTTGGTTGATGTTGTATTGATGTCAATCGGATAGGTAGGTTGATGGATTGATTGGATAAATTGATAATTCACTCTCAAGATCTAGAGAGACGAACAAATGGATTGATTGGATAAACTGATAATTCACTCTCAAGATCTAGAGAGATGAACAAATGGATTGAATTTCCTTCCTCAAGAGCTAGAGTTAGGAAATTTGATGTGCTCAAAATGAGCAAATGGATGATAGGATAAACAATTGATGTTAGATGATCAATTGGATGATTTCACTAATTTATATTCAATTGGATTGGATTGCATGGGAAGATTGATGGTGGGAGGCTAATAGATAGGGTCATTTTATATGAATCAGGTGCAAAAATAAGTACAGGGGATAAATAGAGTTAGGTTTCCCCTAGTTGATCAGATGGTGAGATTGCCCCTAGGTGAGTAGATATATATTGATGATATCCTTGATGTAGCATGTGATCAATTTGATGGATCAGATATTGGAGGACATTGATTAGAACTTTGATGATGTAACCATGATTAACTTCCACCCCCTTGATTAAGGAAAATATCATAAACATGCAATTAATCTAACATGAATGCAATGCAATGCAACTAATTGTCCTTGAGGTTTGTGAAAGAGATGCAAACTGAGATATATTTTCATCATTGAGCATTGTGGAACTAGGAGTCGATACAATCTTTACTGGTGCCACTGTGACCATAAGAATATGAATATGACTTTCACCTCATGTGGTAACCTCATTTAAAGAACCTAGTACAACCCTCACTAGTTGAATGACCAAATATGGGAGTATGAATACCGGTTTCATCAGATTTAATGTTGCAAGTGGAGGTTGGTATTAAGATATGGAAGATTTAAATAGCCAAGGTATCCTTTTGTGTGAACAAACAAAGGTTAACCCTCCTTCCCATATGAATCTCCTCGATGGGTTTTTGATGACCGTGTCCTTAGAAAAATTCACACAAGTTAAAGGATCTTCCTCAAAATAGTCACACAGAAGTGAATAAAACATCATGTCTTCATCATCACCAATCTAGTCAAAACATCATCGATTAGCTAAAAAGACATGACTCGAAAAAGTGAATGAAAAACGCATCAAAAATTTCATGTGTTTTGCAATGTACTAAGATTTTCAAAAAGAATTCTAAACATTATGATCATTTAGGGTTTGTCAAATTTTAATCCAGATAAAATAAGTCAATGAAACTCAAGGATCATGTTGCAGGATCAAACTATTTAGGGTAAAACAATGATATCCATCAAAGGTTCCAAAATATCTCTCCTCTGAATCTGAAAATCTCTTCTGATGTGTGAACAAGGAGTTGCACTATTGAATCCATTTGTACCAAAACCAATGATTTGCCCCCAAGTGATAAGTGAACTATGTGTAAATATTGGGCAACTGAAACCTAGTATGTGACAATGCAGTTGAAAGACTATATGCAAGATTTTTGGTTTTTTAGATTTTTTTTAATGTTTTTGGATTTTTTAGAGATATTTGATTTTTTTGATTTTTTGATTTTTAGAATTTTTAGAATTTACCATCTCTCAAACAAGATCACATTGGTTTGTCCCCAATGTCTAGCAAGGTATAGGACATGAAAGATGGATTTGGAAGCTAATGGATTAGAGATGGAAAGGCCAT
>MU224363.1:5468959-5488150 GCA_018584345.1 Thuja plicata
AACCTTGTCAAGACCAAAGGTAAAAGAGGGAATATGGATGCAAGTGAGATAAATGATAGAATATGGAAGATGGAGGATAACATGGATGAAACTTGCCCCCAAGTGTAGAGTGCAAGAGGAAGGAATTGTGCATGACACCTATTTTCCAGGTTTTCATCATGGTACTTATCCAAGGCACCACAAGAAGTGGTTTTCACCTTAGGACAGATTTATTTTTCTTTACTTTCTCTACCAAGGAATTGGTTTTACCAGGTTTTCACCAAGGCACTTTTCTCTTTTTTTAATTTTTTTCTTTTTTTTTGTATTTTTCAAAATTTCCCCAACATTTGGATCTTTGAACAATTCTCTTCTGAAAGATATGCTATAATAAACCATGGAGATGGCTAGGATGCTTAAAGATATTGATAAGGTGATGAAAAAGGATAGATATGGAAGATAAGGGTAGATAGTGGTGAACGTTTTATTCCATAGATGGGATAAGAGGGATGGAAAGATGGAAAGTATGTATTAGATAATGAATGTGAGGATAAGAAGGTATGTTATGAATGGAAATGTTGGCAAGATCAACTGTGACACACACTTTGAAGGGTGGCAGAATGATGGAGGAACAATGGATGAAGGAGGTGAGGATGTAGCTAAGATAGTGGATTTTGGGATATAGGAACCCAAAGTAGACTTGGAAAGTGGAAAATGTTTGGAAGGAGATGGTGTGGAAGCCTTTGGAAGCTTGAATGTCAACTTTGATTTTTCTTTTGTGTGCAAGTCTTTCAAAAGCGACTTGGGAATCCACATATTCTTTCATTTTTCTTTCTTTTATGATTCTTTTGAATGCATTTCTTCAATAAGGGATTTAGGAACCCACATTTTCTTTGATTTTTATTTTTGCTTGGTGGACCTTTGCAGCCTTTTGGATATTTCATTTTCCTTTGTGGACCTTTGTGCTTTTTGGATACTTCTCTTTTATTTTTATTCACATGTAAATTAGATGGGATATGGTGATATTTATACACATGTGGATTCATGGATTTATGATTTTTATGTTGCACATCCAAATTATGTCCAAAATACTTGGGAATTGTGGGTGAATAGGAATAATATGGATGGTTCATATGGATTGGTGTTTGGACATTCTTCAAGTATGTGTGCCTTTGTTGATCTTGATACATGGTAGGTTAAGTGGATGAAGAGATAGGGATGGTAGGCATGGCTGATGAAGGATTATATGTACCCAAAATGGATGGAAGGGATGAAGAATTTAGCTTTGGGACATAGGAACCCAAAATGGATTTGGAGGGTGGTGAAGGCATATGGTTGCGTTTGAATGGAGGGAGATAAGGTGGGAAAGGGATATCAATATCTTTGGCATGTGTTACATTTTCAATTCTCTCATCTTTAAGATTTATCTTTATACCAATAGGATTATGAGTAGTTTTCATGGGAGAAACATTGATAGGATCAACTGAAGCTTGAAGGGATTTATTCTTATGCAAGGGATATGGAGGAGTGATGGTTTCTTGAGGTGAATATGGAGGATCATGACAAGGAGTTGATGGGGTATTTCGATCTTGACAAGGATCTTTGGATGGTGTAGAGAGGGTGTTTTTCTCTTGATTTTCAATATGTTCATTGGAAATGGTGGAAGGGATATCTTGATCTTGCTTGGGAAGTGGACTAGATATGGAGTTTGGAAGGACACTTTGTTCTTGACCTGGAAAGATATCATCTTGGAAGAAATGAAAGGCTGCAAGGGGATCATCACCGGATTCTATGGATATGGGACCTTCATCAAATATGGGAGGGGATTGGATAACATCTTGATCTCGATCTTTATTGATACTTGTTTCTTTTCTCTTTGGGTTATCCTCTTGACATGGAGCTACTTCTAAGGAAAAGGTAGATGCTTGGATATGCGTGGGGAATGTTTGTAAGAGTGATGGAGAATCCTTTCGAATAGGCTTTGAAACACATGGAACCTTAGGGTCTATGATCTTTGAAGTATGGAAAAGATTTGCAGAAAGATGTAAATTAGCTTGGGTCTCTTTTAGAAGTAGCACTTGAGGGTAGACATAGTCAACATGAAAAGTATCATCATTAGGCTTGCTCTTTGGTGGAGGAATTTTGGATAGTTGTGAAGTTTTGTGAGATGGACGAAGGATGGAAGACATAAAGGCTATGGGAGAAACCTTGCTAGATAGAGGTTTTTGGTTTAAATATTTCTTGAGAGTGGTACCTTGGTCTTCATTCTCGTGATCACAAATAGAGTAGTCATGAAATTTCCCTTGATCCAAGATAGGGTTGTTTCTCTCAAATGCTTCATTTCATGAAGAAGATGAAGATACAAATGGCCTATCATCATAAAGTAAAGGAAAAATTGATCTTAATGATGGCTTTTTAGATGATGTATCCTTTTGTTTTTCCTCATTCTTCGTTAAGGTTGATATGTCATCATTATGAGGAAGGGTTGCTCCTAATTTAGAAAAATATGCTTCTTTATCGTTCATCAAAATTTGCTCCATAATTTGAAGGAATATGGGATCTTGGGATGCCTCCAATATTCCATTGTCGGTTACTTCATTGTATAGATTCCTATGGAGATTTTGATCTTGATTTTGATAATTATTCTCCACCATAGGATTGATTCATTTCTCAAAAAGATTCATCATTATAGATATTTGAAGTAATATGATCTATTTGTTTCACTGGATAGAAAAAAATCTAAAAAGGGTATCCAAATATGATTTCAAAATCTTTCCAAACCCTTGGGAAATGCCCCCTGTTTGCTCTTCTTTGTTTCTGGGTGGCACTTGCCTATGTGTAGGTGGCCTTTAAATGTTGGTAAGCAGTTACTAGAATTACTCTACGTGGCACTCTATAGTTTGTAGGTGGCACAAAATGATTTGTAGGCGGCACAGAATTATTTGTAGGCGGCACAAAATTGCTTGTAGGCGGCCCAAAATAGTTTGTAGGCAGCTCTTTGCTAATCAAAGTTGAAATTTTCAAATTTTTTTTATTTTAAAAGTTTAAAGTTTTTTTATCAGACCTGTTAAAGAATATTCTTGCATGAAAATGAAGTACAAACTCAACACACACATCAAATTTGCACCATATCCCTAAAACAACACTAAAAGTGTATGTTCTCAGATGTTTTTACGGGTTTGCACAAGAATTTCTTCCAAATAGTCTACCTTAGAGTCAACAATTTTGGCTTTTAATAATGGCTCTACAAAGGTAAGTTTGCTAAGTTATCAAGGTCTCAAATTATTCTGGTCTAAATCTTGACAAGATCCTTTACCCCTTTGAGGGATTTTGACATGCACAAAAGTACAATTTTGCGCAATCCTGAAGGACTACTAGAGGAAGTGAGGATGGCTTGCACAAGTTTTAGTCACTTTCTGATTAAGGAGAAATGTATTATTAATAGTGGGTCAGACGATATTATGGTAGAAGCAAATATCTCCCACTTTGGATCATTCCCTCTCACCATCCTCGTAAGGCAAATCTCAGGAGGCAGGCCCTTTAAAGCTCTATTTTAGCTACCATGTTCATAAAAGTAGGAATTTGAACTTGGTCCAACAAGTTTGGGAATTTGATTCACTCAAAGAGTGAAGATAATATCCCTATTGTCTTCCTTTCATTCCAAACACTTTAAACAAGTGTGTTCATTTTCAACCTCTTAACAAGGAGGTTCTTAGAATGGAAATATGTGGTTCAATTTGCCTATCCTTGTCCTTCTACCAAATTGGCTTTGCACATTTGGCTTTTTGATTCACTTCAAAAAGTGAAGAGCATATGCCTAATGCTTGTTCAATTTGGATGAAATAAAGGATTTTCTAATTATTCTAGATTCAAAGAATGCCACAATTTAATCAAATGCAAGCTTGATGAGTGAAATACCTAATTTCAAAGCTAGCAAAAGGGCTAGGCGCATTTTTGAGTTTTTTCTTGTTTTTCTACTCACCTAGTGGCAATCATTCCCACTCCATCTCCTCCAACAAAGTTAGTCAACACAAAGCACAACAAAGTAAAGAAAAACTTGAAAACCTTTACAAGACACAAAAACTCCTAAAATATTTTTCAAATGAAAGATTTAATAATGAAAGCTTTTAAAGAATATAAGAATGCAAATTTACTCAAAGAGTAGGAAATTTCCTCTTATAATCAAAAAACACCTTAATATAATGATCATATAAGTGTTCTTCTTCAAATAATCTTTCTAATAAATTTGCATTATGAACTTCTTTATCATTTTTGGTCTTAGCCCTTACCTCCTTGTTAGGCCTTGTGATCCGCTTCTCTAGTTTCTACACTTTGGGGTGATTTTTCATCTGTAGAAAAAGAAAACATAGAGAGTTAGAAAAGTGACAGAATCAACCAAAAATTGATTTGAAGCAAAATTTACTACGTGGCATTTAACAACTAAATAGGGGCTATCAAATTTTAGCAAGCGTCACTTTAAACTTTACAGCGGCTTTTACTCTTAAAATTTCACAGGTAGTAAAATGAAGATATCAAGCAGTGTAGAAGTGATAAAGTGCGGTCAAAAAATGTTGGTAAGTAGCTGTTGAACATTAGTAGGTGGTGCACTTTATCTGATAGGCATTTTGACTTATCTAACATGTGGTCTACTTTATCTCCCAAGCGGCAGTAGAGAGGGAGACGGATATGAATCAAGCTTTTCAGGCAGCATTTTGGCATTTGTAAGCAGTGCTTTGCATTGTATACGTGGCTCTTCTCCTATTTTCTGTAAGAAAAACACCAAGAACAAAGAAAATAGACCAAATGTCAAAATAAAAATGTTAATACAGAGGCTTAGAGCCCCACGGTGGGCGCCATTATGTGTGTAATAAAATACACCTTCATGAAATTAAGATAAAAGACAACAATTCTATGGAAGATAATACAAAACTAATCTAAAGAGTTGAAGCTAAATCTATATCATCTCATGGTTCTCTATCCAAGATTTGTTAAGAGAGCTCTCAGGCTTAATCTCTCTCAAGGACAATCCTAGAATGAGATATGTATGGAATTCAATTCTCAAATCTAGCTAGAATGCTTAAAAATGCTTAGAAATGATCCAAGATCATGAAAGAAATTAGCAAATGCTCCTAAACATGATACTAGATGATGATGCAAATGCTAAAAACTCTCTCAAATCTCTCAAATGCTCCTTAATATGCTCTAAATATTGCTCTCAATATGTCTATAATAAGGATGCTTTTGCTCTTGAATTCTTGGATCCCAAACACAAAGGAAATTGCTTGTATTTATAACATTTTCCCAAGGGTAGGGGGTAGAGTGAGTTGATCATGATCAAAGCTTGGTTAAGTCAAAAGTTTTGAGGTATTTGCATATGGAGGGAAAGTTGGTTGGTTGTCTCAAAGAAATTAGGAATTAAATAACTCCATCATTTAATTAAATTAGCCATGGAAGGGTGATTGAGTTGGATTTGATCCTTTTTCATTTGAACTATACAATTGAAAAATCAATTGCATAATTTGATTAATCCCTTTAGGCTTGAATTTAATTAATTGATTTCATGATTATTTGATCATTTAATTTGATTTGAATTTTGTCCATTTGATTTGCATTGATTAAATGTCCATTTGATGATATTTTGAAGCATTTGGCTGAGATTTATAGTTTGACATGCTTGACGTACACCTGGTTAATTTTAGGTGTCTACAAAAGTATTTAAATTTCAAAACCAAATGCATCTAACAAATGATAACAACTTGCGCAATGTTTGAAAGTTGAGCTTTGTAAATACATGACAGAAAACCTCTTCATTTAGGTATCATAAATGCAGTACAGAACACTCACACAGGGAATTCCATCCAATTATATAGCTTCAAATAAATATTGCTCTCTTTAATATCAAAGGAGTCACTTAATCATCATGATAATAGAGGAAAAACTCCATTACACATTGCAGTTCAGCATATCACAGAAAATGAAGAAGTCAGTGCCAAGTTTTAACATATGGGGCCAGCATTTGAAGAATGTGAAGTCAAATCCTCTAGCAAATACAGTTGGTGGGTGTTAAGCCAGATGCTATAAAATGTTGTAAGGAGTTGTGTGGGGTTTTGAAGAAAAACTTGCGCAGACTTATGTACCAAGGAGTAAGTAGTACATTTTTTTTAAAATAATAATACATTAATAAAATTCAATGCTAAAATGTTTGCAAAGGTTTGTGCAAGCCAACACATTAATGAGGAACAAGGAAGGAATTCCCAAAATTTTCAAGAAAATACAAATCCATATGTGCAATATTTGGAGGATGAGGTACTCGTGCAAGAGGAACCAGCGCATAGGACATTGAGGGCGTTGTGCTAAGTAAGGAGGTTTTTAGTGCCTGCATTAGAGTTGAAAATGTCTCAATGTATTTTTGTAGAGTCCAATGCATAGCATGATCCATGCATTCATTTTTGGGTAAAATGTGCAGCTTGGTAAGTAAAAAAGAGAAAACTCCAAAGCTTATATATCCCACATTCTTCCAGCGAGAAACTTTTTCAATATTTTTATGTCAAATGCTAAATGCATAATGTAAAGAGAATTTGAGGCTCCTTGGTGGGCCCTTGGTTGGATGAGTCACTAGGAATGGTGGGCCACCTAAATTTTGAGCAAAAATATCTGAAAGCTTTAAAAAACCCAAAGGGGATTAAACCCACATTGGTGCTGCGGAGGAAGTTTTAGATGTTTATAACCCATAACGCTTGCATTGTAAGTTGGAAAAATCTACTAAATGTAGATACTCCTCCCACTTGACCTGATGGTCCATAATGTACATATAGAGCATATCCTTGAGTACCTGATTTACCCTCTCTATCTGACCATCTATCTCTGGGTGATAAGTTGTGCTAAAATTGAGCCTGGCGCCCAAAGCTATCTGTAATTCTCTCCAAAAAGCTGATGTGAAGAGAGAATCCATATAAGAAATGATCTTTTGAGGAATGTCATGCAGTCTAACAATATCTCTCAAGAAAACCTACGCCACAGTTAGAGCTATAAAAGTGGTATGGATGGGTGAGGAGTGGGCAACTTTGGTCAACTTGTCTACTTTCACCAAGATAGCATCATGGCGACAAGAAGACATAGGGAGACCCATAATGAAATCCATGGATATAACATCCCACTTCCACATAGGTACCTCATGAGGTTGAAGGAGCCCTCCAAGATGACCATGGTCTGCCTTAACCTTCTAGCATTCAAGGCATCAGTCTACTAACTCTGCAATGTGTTGCCTCATTCTCGACCAATGACAGAGCTATCTCAAATCAGCATGCATCTCCTTAACTCTAGGATGCGCTACATAAGGGGTTGTATGAGCCTCTAACATAATGATATTACACAAATCCCTAGAAGAAGGTACATAGATGCGTCCTTTGTGACATAATATTCCATTAGACTCCAAGGAATACTCTGAGAATCTCCCCACAAGGGGTCTCTAAGAAAGGATCAATTGACAAACCTCTACATACAACTCATCCTCCCGTAAATGATGTAGTATATGATCTCTCAAATCTGTACCCATGATCATGGATGATAACTCATGTTTCCTCCTACTCAAGGCATCAGTGACCACATTCTCCTTCCCTTTGATATAATGGACATCAAAGTCATACTCACATAAGAACTCCATCCACCTCCTCTACCTAGAGTTAAGGTTTGGCTGAGTGAATATATACTACAAACTTTGATGGTCTGAATGAAGCTCAAATCGATGTCCTAAGAGAAAGTGTCATCATCTTACTAATGCATGCACCACTGCCACAAGCTCAAGGTCATTGGTAGGGTAATTGAGCTCATTAGTCTTAAGTTTCCTAGACTCATATGCTGTAGCTCGCCCATCCTACATAAGTACTACCCCTAAACCATCTAAGGATGCATCTATGCAGACCACAAAGTCTACTGAAGGCTCTGGCACTGGTAAAATAGGTGCACTGGTAAGTGCTTTCTTGAGTTCTTGAAAGGCCCTCTCGCACTTCTCTATCCATTCAAATTTCTTTCCCTTTTGCTGAAGGGATGTGATAAGATGAGCCACTCTAGAGAAACCCTAAACAAATTGCCTATAGTATCCTGTGAAACCCATGAAACTCCTAACCTCGGTCACAGTAGTAGGTGCTGGCCAATTCATAATGGCATCAATCTTTGATGGGTCCACTGAGATCCCATCTCCTGAAATAACATGGCCTAAATATCAGACCTCTATTCTGAATAAGGCACATTTAGACAAACTATCATACAATTGGTTATCCCTCAAGCACTATAATACCTACCTCAAGTGCTCCTCGTGTTCCTTCTCATTATGAGAATATATCAATATGTCATCAAGGAACACAACCACAAATCTATCTAGGAAAGTGTGGAATACCCCATTCATGAGGCTCATGAATACAATAGGGGCATTCGTAAGACCAAAATGTACAATTGTGAACTCATAATGTTTGTATCTAGTCTGAAAAGTTGTCTTGTGGATATCACTTTCGACAATTCTCAACTAATGGTACCTTGATTTAAGATCTATCTTGGAGAACACATGGGCACCCTGTAACTAATCGAACAACTCATCAATCCTAGGCAGTGGGTATCGATTCTTAATGGTTAAATTGTTCAACTTCCTGTAGTCCATACACAATCTAAGCGATGCATCCTTCTTTTTGACAAAGATAACTAATGCACCCCAAGGAGAGACACTAGGTCATATGTTCCCCTTCTCAAGGAGTTCCTCTAGCTGAATCTTGAGCTCATTAAGCTCATTAGGAGACATCCTGTATGGGGAGGCATACCGGGTAATTTTGAAGGAAGCACATCTACAAATTCCTATAACATAGGATGATCATCAAGAGAGGTTTCCTTTTCTGCTTCTTCTTCACTATCACTAATAGTGATGGAAAATAACTGGCACCCTTTTCACATGCACTACTTAAGCTGCATAAAGGAAATCATACAAATGGATACCACCCTCTAAACCTCTGGAATAATTATAGCATTCTCATCATCGTCTAAACATTCTACCTTCTTTTTCTGACAATCTAGCTTGGCCCTATGGGCATAAATCCAATCCATGCCAAGTACTATCCCATAAGATCCAAGAGGTGTGATACGTAGATCTACTATGGTAGTCATGGTACCAATCTGTATCTTGCAATCCTTAACTAAGAAAGTGACAGGTACTCTAGAACCTGAGGCTAACTCTACCTCGCAACTAACTTCTTGTCTAGCTGCCACTAGGCTGCAACGCTCCATGACCAATGGAGAAATAAAAGAATCTGTAGAACCTGAATCAAATAGAATAGTAACTTTGTTACCTCCAATAATACCTATAGCCTCAATCACAGTAGCTTGATTTTCTTCCTGGTGGTTGTCAACCACTGCAAAAACTCTATGGGATCTACCCATATCACCAAAAGTGGGCTCTGATGCTACAGTGCGCTGACCACTCCCTTGAGAGAAATCCCTAGCAAAGTGCCCCATGGCACCACGAGAGTAGCATGGTCCTCGAGTCTAAAAATAGGTACCTTGGGGTGTAGAGAACTGTGAGCCCCTTGTCCTGCTAGAACCACTATAACCACCCCTGAAGGAGTCCTGAGTCCTAGCTTGGGGTGTAGATGATGCATGTGACCTTTGGTCCCTACTAGGAGCCTAT
Organism: Thuja plicata; assembly: GCA_018584345.1. Taxonomy (NCBI): domain Eukaryota; kingdom Viridiplantae; phylum Streptophyta; class Pinopsida; order Cupressales; family Cupressaceae; genus Thuja; species Thuja plicata. Next base: position 5,478,606 of record MU224363.1, read on the forward strand.
GGCTACCATTGTTTGGTCTTGGAGCCCTATTTCCCCTAAGGAGCCCTTTGTCTCTGTCCCTAATGTGACTACTGTTAAGATAGAGGGGGTTTGTAGGACCCCAATGAATGCCTAAATTTTTTATGATTATCACTATTTCTCTTCCAATGTGTTTTCTGATACCCTAAATTTTGTGGTATGGTGTTTTAGTTCTGAGACCAATCTCATGCATCCTATCCCATACCCTAATTTTCCTTAGCAATCAAGGCCTTTTCTATAGCCTCTCGAAGGTTCTCTAGTGCTGCCATGCATACCAAACCAGATATAGATACATTCAATCCTCTTACAAAATGGTTAACCTTGATCTTCTCATCTCTCATGTAATCTACATAAGGTAGAATTTCCTAGAAATTACACTCATACTATGTGACAGTGAGTCCTCTCTGCTGAAGATCATGAAACTCATCTATCCATCACTGCCTATAGTGCTAAAACAGGTAATGGTCTCTAAATCTCTCTAAAAAGGTGCTCTAAGTGAGGGTGTCCATAGCCAAATTACCCTTTAACTCCTCCCTCCACCATATAGCTTCTGATCCTCTCAACAAGTGGATAGAAAAGTGGGCCCTCATATTTCTCCCATATGGGAGCAATCCATAACACCTCTTGAGGCTCAGCAAAAAATTCTCTACCTCACTCCCACCTGTGGCTCCTAAAATTGGTGGTGGGTTAAGGCATATAAGTTCCCTGATGTGGTCCCCTGTGTCACAGGGTACACTCTCATAAGCTATAAAAACTACCATTGGAGGTGTCATGTGTTCTAACTCGCCCTTGTGGAGGACTAGGCTGACCACAAGTCCAGCCTCTTGATTATCCTGTGGTATCCAGTCCAAAATGATTCCAACCAGATTTTGAAGGGCATTTAGTACATCCTTTTTGGGGTTGGGGGTTGTTTGGGAGGAGGTCTTTGTTCCTCTCCAACACCCCCTATATTCTATTTGATCTGAACACATACCAGAGGAGTACGCTTACGGTCTCGTCCATGGGTGTGAGCTTGCCACATTATCGGAGGCATCCTACATAATTATGAAAAGGGTATAAGTTGAAAGTAATGTTGTAGTATCAAGATAATTTTTTAAAGTTATTGTGATTATTTTAACTAAGTTTGATTTGTTCTGATGAGATTGAAAACAAGTGTTTAAAATTTGTGAAACATAGTGGGTTTAAGGTTCCAATGTTGAAACATGACTCTAATACCAAGTGTCATGCCCAAAATTTTGAGCCCAAAAATACAACAACTCTTTTTTTTTTGAACAAATTAATTAATGCCTAAAATCTCACAGATAGAGGTATACTAAGTGTGCAAGGATTGATCTACAACTACCAAGTGAGTGCTAGTCTTGCAAGGCATTATCACTTGTAGGGTCAAGGGGGATCATGTCCTATGGCAACGTCCCTCAACCCCAAAATAAGAATAGTATTAGCTAGACAAGTTAACTAGTGGGGGTTTGCTCTACCACATTTTGTTTATGGCTAATAACCTTATCAAAAGTTGTTCTAAACGTAATCCATAACCATATCCTCTCATTTAGGTATACATACGTTTCTATTGCTAGATATAACCTAGAAACCCTAAGTTTTTTGCCATATAAGAATTTCAATGAAAACACTATTTTTACAATGGCCAATATACTGGCCACACATATTGGGCATGTAAAAATAGCATTTCCAGTTTTAAGTCACAACCCCTCTTATTGCTATACTAAACTTTATGGTTTACGAAGATTCTTCCTCTAGAACTTAGATAATTTGAACCTTAAATATGACTTCTCTAAACTAGACGATTTAATCCAACGTCTTGCTAAAAATATTGTCCGTTATTTAATTGGGAACCTTATTTAAATGGTATTTCTTATTAAGTGAAAAAAAAATCAAATATAATTAATTACCATGGTTAAAAGTAGAGTTTATCTTTCTCTACATTAGTGTATAGACATTATAAATTTTAAGGTAATCATATACTAGTGAATAAGATAAATCATTGACCCTTCAAAGATTTTGACTCGTTAAAATTGTACTCAAATAGTATATTGCATATCTAATTAATAATTCAATCTAAAAAAAATACCACTTTAATAGAGCAGTGAATTACATTGAATAAAATAAATCATTCTGACAACACTAGGATAATATCGTTCATCTTATAAATCTAATAAAGTGTACTTAGTTTTAACTTGGTTAGAATTATAATTATTTTTACCTTCTACATTCCTCTTAGAATACATTAGCCTATTAATATAATTAAATTCATATGCTATACATGTTTATTATAAGAAGTAGCCCAAATGATTTGTCCAGGCTATATTATAATATTAATTACTAATTTTGAAAAGTTAATCCTTATTGAAATTAATAGGGAAAAATAAATAAACATATAGAAGACAAAAGAAAGAAAAAAAAAAAAAACTCCCTATAAAATATATTTTAAATACATTCCCTCTAAATCACCTCCACTAAAATTAAAATAAAGAACATCTTCCTAAGAAAACCTCCAAAATTAGGGTTAGGTCCCAAAAGTCAAAGCCTCCAAAATGAGCTCTAGACTCATTTCCTTCCTCTCTCTCCTATTCTTCTTCAATGGTTTTGAAACCCTAGGTTTTTCTTTGTTTCTTGTCTCTTCTTTTGTTACAGGTCTAAGAGCCAAATGAAGAAATCACAAGATTTCCAGAGTTATATTCATCCATATGAAAATCTATATACACTACTTTGTGTATATATATTTTTATGTTTATGAAATATAGATATCGTTGGTCTAGTTGCATATCTTATTTTTTTTTATTCCTTGTTTATGTGTTGCAAGCAAGAACCCTATGCCATAATATCTTATTTGCGTGCTGGGGTCTATTTTTTTTTTAGCATAGGAGATGGGCACTGTGAGTGTCGGGAGGTAGTGGAAATAGGCGTGGCAGGGGAGGCCAGCCACCACTGCCGTGGCGGTTGAACCTCCACGGCCGTCAAAGTCAGCGACATGACCATTGCTATGGAGGACCATGGTGGTCACGACCACCACAGATAGGGGGAGCTGAGCCTCCATGCACCGTTCCATAAAGGAACGTGCGGGGTGGGGGGGGCTTCAGCCCGCCCCCTTTGCGATTTGCTTTAATCATTTTTTTTGTTTTATTTTAATGTAATTTTTTTTTAATATTTATATATATATAGATATATATATATATATTTATATATATTAATATATAAATATACCCAAAGCTGGATAAAGGGGTAAAAGTAGCAGATCTTAAATCTAAAGAGACATGATATTATGAAGGGAAGTTTTAATATTCACATGTGTACATTTAAATATATATGTATTTCTTCTCTTTTTAAAAAAAAATCAAGTTAGCTAAATCTTTCTCTTTGAAAACCATTTAACATGTTTTTTAAAGAAAGCAAACAACAATGATAAGGGATATATCAGACAACACTTTATATGTATAAATCTAAGTTGTAGGGATGAGTATAATATTTTTTTTTGAACATTAATGGTTAACAACTCATGCAGATTTAAATAAGTAGTATCTATTGGAAAGTAACCAAAATATTGATCTTTTTTAAAGGACAATAAATATGGATGGAAGCTTATACTATGTGCCTTTTTCTTTCAACACATTGAGGGTGTGTATGTGTGTTACTTTTTTTGAAACATATAGTAGAATTCAAATAGACATAACTTTACTCATAATAATAAAACTTTATTTATTCAAGTGTATAAACACTAAAATATGGAACTTCAAAAAAAAGAGCTAATTAAGCTTCCAATGTGCCACAAATTTACTTATTTCCAGCCACATGGCTTCACATGTTTTCTCTCTAAATATCATGTTTTCTGCATTGCCTCATAGGCTTTTATAAGAACATCTAAAGATGTTAAAAGAGATCTCTATTTTTCCAACTCAACTCTAAAACTTCATAAGAGCTCCAAGGTTTATAATCTGTAATAAGAAGGAACACAAAGAGACCGTGGGATGCTCACCTCCCAACCTAGGCCTCTAATAGGCCACCCCTAAGCTTGGGGAACCAAAAAAAGGAGGGATACAAACATGCAACCAAAAACAAAATAAGTAATACTCACAAAACTCCCCACCAAGGCTTTGCATAATGGGTCTCTCAATGACCCTATATGGGGTGAAGTGGACCAAATACCCAAGGGAGAAGGTCAAACCAAAAATTTATAACCAAGCCCTCACATGGATTTCCAAACACTTTCCTTCTCAATATCAAACCCAAGATCAACAATATGCCCTTATGACCCCCAAAAGAAGTAAAAACAAGGGAGGCTTCATGAAGCCCACACTCCATGATTTTTTCCTCTCCTCCTTGAGGAGAGACTCTACACCAAGGGCTATCAAACTCATTCATCCCCCAAGGCTACTCTTCCCTCCCATGGGTGAGTGAGCCTTGAGACTCCCATTAACAACATTTACAATAGAATAAGCATAATAAATACTTCACAACAACAACAACAACATAAAATTTATTACAAGATCATAACTATAATATTTTCGCAAGACACACACAAAATTCATCCCTCTTACAAACACAAAATGGAACTACAAAAAATGAGTTTCAATAAGTCCACCAACCTAGATCCAAGCTTATGGCAAGATAGTTGTAGAAGAGCTCCCTTTTAGCCTAAGTCCTCCTTCCAATGTCACCAACTCTAGCTGTCTCTAAGTTAGAGAGTGGTTGTTCAAACTCTCCAACATGGAGAGTCCCCACTAAAAAGCCACTAGAAACTCATTGGGGAGAAGGAAAACCCTCTAATTGGTCTCTCTTCCCTAAACACTTACAACTTTCTAAAAATGGATTGAAAAAAGGGAAAATCAAAAAGGTGAATAATGTTTTTGCACAAAAATGGAAGAGTGGTCTATCCAAGATCAAGCGTCGCAAGAGTTGATTTTCGTCCAACTTGGGAAACCAACTTTTGGAAGGGTCCCATGGTCAAACAGAGGCTATCCTAGGGTTAAAATGGCCCTTATCTATTGGTATAACAAGTGGGCTACCTAAAAATGACCCCAACACACCCCTACAAACTTTCTAACCCCTCTAAAAATCCACTAGAAGAGTACTTACGAAATTCTAATGAATTGACCACACCCGCATATCCCAAAGAAAGGTATGCATATGGGGATTCACTAATGTACTTACCTAGGCAGGTGGAAAAACCTTCCCAAGTTGACATGTCATGGTCTTAAGTACAAATCATAAGTGTCAAATGATACACACATACATTTACACATCACTAGACCATGTCATATCCACTTGGGCATAATCACAAGAAAATAAGAAAATACATTTAAGGAATACATTCTCACAATCAGCCATATACATTTACAAATTAAATTATGATACAACGAGGCCTTGTCTCTCATTAGATGCAACCTTGGCTTAAACCGAGTTCACATATACCTATGTTTGGTTCCCCGGATAAAATACCATGGTCTCATACTTGCACACTCAATTCAAATATTAGTAGTCTGAGAAGATAAATATTCATCATAAACAAATAAGCAATATTCAAAACTTAAGGGAACATCAACATACTAATTTTATTACTTAAGATCACAATAAATAGTAATTTCATTAAAGCGTATACATAAGGTACGGTTTACATTGCATGATATCAAAATTTAATATCTATTTCTAATAATTCTCCTATCATGAATAACCCATAACATAACCATAATGTTTTTCCAAATAAATTATCTCAAAATAAATGTTCATAATACAAACATAATATAGTCCATAGGGTGCATCATAAGGTATCATGTATCCAACATCCAAAATAATCAATCCATGACATAGAGCATAAAATCCATAAGGTCTGTAGTGCATCAAAATGTAAAGTATCATATGCTAAATCTATCATAAGAAAAAAATTTGGAAAACTACGATGGGGTTTTCGGTGAGGCCTCACAAAACTTGTGGATGATGTGAGGTGGTTGTGTACATCCATACACTCTGATGATAGTAATGTATTCAAAGAAGAAAAAGTCACCCCAATTGTGAGTGATAGGCTAGTTTGGAACAAATTCCCAAGGTCTCAAACCTTTTCTAACCTCAAACGGAAGTCTATGCCTATTTGTTCCCAATAAATCAAAAAATTGGATCCATAATCCAATTATAAAGGAATATAAAAGATGAGTTGATAGATGAACTATCCCATACTTGGGTCCATCTTTGGATTGGTGCATCAACACCATACTCTAAAACAAATAATTCAAGCTCTTTATCCATAGATGCCCTGTTAAAATATAGAATCATATACATCAAATGAGAATAATGCTTGAAGGTAGGTACTGGGGCATTTGACTATATCTCTACTAATGCAGCATGAATAGCATCAACTATGTATCCCACATAGCCATAATCAGTATTAACCTCTGGGTGCTGAATATTCATGGCCATCATGAGTACATCTTGAGGCATTGTAGAATATCCATCAAAACCTAATACTCTGGTCAAGCCATATACCTTGCACTTTATGTAATGGTGAAATAGGGATAATTTAAAAGGCGTTTTGAGATTGTCTAGGATTTTCACCAGGTGCCTATCTACCCTAGGCATGAATTTGGGCATTTCATATTTCTTAATCAAATGTTCTCTCTTGATATAATCTATCTAAATCTTCTTTAAATCAATATCTGTGTACAATGCACCAGTGATCCCAAAAACTTCTGCCACTAACCTCCTATCTATGGAAACTAAGGTCTCTTTATTTTTCTTCCTAATTACCCTAGCTACTGGGTAGTAGTTCTTAGCAAGTTCCGTAATAAGGCCTATGTCAACATAAACATCAGGCACGATTAATTTTCCATATTCAAATCTAAGGGATTACAAATGGGGACTACTTTAAACCTATTATTCCAAAAATAGTGGAACAAAGTATTACTAGAGTAATTTAGAGTGACCGGGTTTCTACATTGGCACCATCTATCTTTCTATTCATCCCAATTCGCATTATTTGTATTCAAAGTCCCAGGAGGAAACTCAAAAAATTCTTCCACATACTTTTTTGGTGTAACCTCCTTCTTCTTACACCCATGCGATGCAATTCTAACAATAGCTTGACTCATCCTTCCTCTTAAAATTGCTATCTCAAACAAACTATTTCAGACAAACAAACTCTCTCGCTCTTTACAAAAAATCTTAGGATGCAGAATTGAGAACTGTACCAAATCAAGCTCAATCATTTAGACTTATAGTCATCAAATTGACATCTTTTCCAATTGAATGCCAAATTCTTGCACTTAGAGTATCATGCAATCATCTCTCTGTAACTAATGTTGCCATTAATTCACACTATATGATCCCTACTGGAAAAAGTACACACTTTTTTTCTTTTTTGCCCTTGTAAGATTGAAATGAGCCACATCTCAATTTGTCTCCAACTCGCTGTACCTTTCTTACATTCAAATTTGTCCTTGTGAGTGAGTGACAAGACCCTTTTCTTCTATCAGTCGCACACTCGCACTCTATCTTTGCTTTTTCTCTTATGTTTCATGATTGGGCGATGACCTAACTAGCAACTTCATCATTTTATAATCGCGCACTCGCTATCCCTTCATCCTTTATATTTATACTTGAGTGAGTAAGAGACATCAATTTTGTTTTCATCAATTGTGGACTCGCCGCTCAGAATTTTACTGTCATTAAAACTCTCTGAGTGAGCGACATGATCTTTATTACTCAGTCACTTCTTAGTCGCACACTCGCTGACCTCCACTTATAATGTTTGTGTTTGAGAAAGTGAGCAGGTTTTCAAAATAATCATACATTACTTTCTGGTCACACAGTAACCGTGGCTTTCTTATTTGTCTTTATACCTCAATGGGTGAGTGACGACTATTCTATTTATGCATCTTTACTTAATCACTCACTCGTGCTGCAAGATATTCCAGTTCATAAGCATTAGCAAGTGAGCGATAACCCCTTTTTTTTCAGTCGCGTACTCGCTGCTGAGATTTCCTTATGGATGAATACTTTGTGACTGAGTGAGTGCCTTCATCACACCTTCATAATGTATTAATCACTCACTTGTTGATCTCTCTTGACTGATCTTTCTTCATGAGTGACTGAGTGACAACTTTCCACTTTTCTTCATCACGCACCTCCAAGCATTTTTTCAATTGACTTTATACCTGAGCAAGTGAGAGACAGCCTATCCTTTCTTTTATCAGTCACATACTTGCTGTTGATATTTCCTTATGGATGAATCCTTCACAACTGAGCGAGTGCCTTCATCACACCTTCATAATGTATTAATCACTCGATCACTGATCTCTCTTGACTGATCTTTCTTCATGAGTGATTGAGCGATAAATTTCAAATTTTATTCATCACACACCTATGAGCATCTTTTCACTTGAATTTATACCTAAGTGAGTGAGCAACAGCCTATCCTTTCTTTCATCGCCCACTCGCGAGCTTAAAATTTGAGACAACAAATCATTTGCGAGCGAGTAGCAACAAAATTGAACATTTAGTCACGCAATCACGCACTTTATAAACACTGCATATTTCCTACACAAATGAGTGACAAGGACCATCTGATAATGAATCATATTGCATCATGTACTCGCACTGCACAAAATACAATAGTTAAGACTTGCGTGAGTGAGCGCTAATAAAATATGACTTCGTCATGCACTCGCAGTTTCAAATGATACACATAATAACTAAGCCCGAGTGTGTGACCAACCTTAACTTATAGAACTCACTCAGTCGTGGACCAAAAAGTATAAGATCTAAAACCACCACAATTGCACGATATATAAAAATTTCAACTCATCGCTAGCTCGGTGAACCCTTTAACAAAGAACTTGATCCCTCGCGAGTGAGAGACCAACTAAACAATTCCAACTCGCTCGGTCACAGATTGATAACATGATTTCAAAAATACATCACAACTATGCGATTAAGACAAATTAATGACCAAGTCGCTCACTCGCGCACTTAAGTTGACTTAACAGGACATGACCGCAACTGCACAATTCATTCCAAAACATGACTCATCGCTCACTCGCTTACTTAAAAGGTCACTTTAAAATATTAGTGCGGGTGTGCAACTAAGGCTAAAAATAAGGCAAATTTGAAAACTTGATCACAAAATTTGACATTTTGACATGCAACCACATGGATTTTTGATGAAGGGTGCTCCCCTTAATACCACAAACACATAACATAAACAGAGAAACAACCACAATATGCAAGAACAGAAAATTGGCTTCTTATTATCTCCACAAATGTGGAATTACAAACTTTCATAATTACAATATGCAAAGCCACATGGGCATTCCCTTACAATATTCTGTAGGACAAAGCCTCGAATTATTACCCAGATCTACTACCCAGAACTATTCAGAACTGCCTAAGACAATAATATAGCCTTCCTTATATAGGCAATTTTTCACCACCTGGGAAGGTTCCAGAATAAGGCCGACCAAACTTAGAATTATTTTATTTTACATTTTATTACATCATAGTCGGCTCAAGATAACCTTTGAAACCCG